>JAOVYX010003140.1:0-11199 GCA_035668315.1 Drosera spatulata
TGGTCAGAACCCAATGCATGCCATCGTGTATGTGCTCGTCACTTTGCCAGCAATTTTGGCAAGCACATGAGTTCGAAAGCCTGGGGAAACCGACTGAAGATGCTCTGTTACGAATGATCGATCATAAAATGGGAAGCCAAGATGAACAAGATCCAACAGGAGAGTTAAAGAGCATACGAGTGGATAATTAATGCATGTGATGTGGAGAAATGGTAGTTGGCTTATGACGGGGGGAGGAGATACGGTATCATGATGACCAACCAATCAGAGATTTTTAATTCTGTGCTCAAGAATTGTCGGTTTGTTCCTATTACTGCATTGGTGCAGTTCACTTTCTACCTTTGTAATTTCTATTTCACAGATCGAAGGTTGAAGTCTGAGGCAGAGATCGCTGAGGGGTTGGTAGTGAGCCCTTTACTTATGCATCATTTTCGGAGTAAGAAGAACAAGGCGCACAGTCATGCCGCCACTATGTTCCATCACGATCTTGGGCGTTTCGAGGTGAAGATCGGTCGTTTGTGGAATGAACCAATTACCAAAGGCAATCATATTCACGAGGTCAACTTCTTGGAACGCACATGCACTTGTGGGAAATGGCAACTATATCACTATCCTTATACCCACGGCATGAAGTGTTGTATGCAGTTTCAAGTAGATCCAATTTCATACGTCGATGATTGCTACAGGATGACCACTCATCTCAGCCCTTGGACACTGTAGTTCAGGGTTGTTCGTGATCCTAGTGCCTGGCCAGCCTACGAAGGTCTCATCATCATGCCTTGGTCGAAAACGAAGAGGAACAGGGACAGACCGAGGATACATCGTATCCATAATGAGATGGATGTTCGATGTGCCTGGGGGACATCCGTTGTCGTCAGTGTAAGCAAGTTGGGCATAACGCATGGAGTTGTCCCAACAGAGTCGGTAGTTCTAGTTCTTCAAGGCCTAGGTGCAGAAACTGCAGGCAACCTGGTCATAACCATCAGAATTATCCAAATAAAGAAGCTCATGTTCAACCGCCACCTATTGCTCCACCCGTTAAAGGCATGCCTGGTCCCTTTCGAATAAGGTCGCCTAACAACGCTGGAGAAGGAAGTTCGAGGTCGAGCAATGCTCGTCGCGGACCGATGCGGAGATTATTCCATTGTTTGTTTTAGATTCATTTGTATCATTTCTGTGTCGAATATTGAGAAAACTTCATAACACGTAATAAAAGTATATAAGTTGTTCAGGTCATTATATTTATCCTTGTCATGTGATGATTATTTTAGATGCCACCCCGAATGAGATTACCCAGAGGTCATTCCTTACGAGACAGCAATAGTAGTGCTCCAATGCCCCCGGAGGTGGAGGGCGAGAATATTCATGATGTCCACGTGCCGGGTCCATTGGTCAGTACCGTTCTGACTCGTCAGGCGCAACACAGATCAGAGGTCATATGGAGAGGTGAGAATGAAATCTTACTCTCTTTACTTTGATGTATATAGAGGTTCCGTATAACTTATTAATAATATATATATTTCTTTTATTATTTATATTTTAGGAGCCGGATCGTTTTTTGATCACACGACATCATTCATGGGACCCACATGAGAGGGTATTGGATCGGCTTGCGACAACCGGAGTAGGGTTTAGATGGTTCCACAGGATAGTGGATATTCCCATCGATCATTGTTTGGTTACAGCACTAGTGGAGAGGTGGAGATGTGAGACGTACGTGCTGCATCTTCGATATGGGGAGGCCACAGTGACACTAGAGGATGTAGCGTTACTTCCTTGTTTTCGTAGTTATGGGATGCCGATCATCGTTCCTACTGGAGGCGACAATTACGCCTTGTGGGATCAGCTTCTTGGACAGACTCCGGGTGGACACTGGAGGTCATATAGTACTATTGCCTGACTTCGCATTCACTTCAGAGAGCTACCGGCCGATGCGGACGAGCTGACAGTTACTAGATACGTCGGAACATATATTTTACATTTGATAAGATCTCAGCTCTTCCCAAATGGGACCGGAGGGAAGGTGCCACTCATGTGGCTTCATGTGCTTTATCGCTAGAGTGACATCTCCAGCTATTCTTGGGGCTCCGCCATTCTATCCTTTTTATATAGGACCCTTTTTCGTTGTTCTGAGACGACCAGATCTGAGGATGGCCATGTCAGGCCGAGGTTCGATGGCTGTGTTATTCTACTACAGTTTTGGGCTTGGGAGAGGATCCCGATGGTGAGACCGAGCGAGATTGCAGATCCATCATCTCTTGTTTTGACTTTTCCTCTAGCTTATAGGTAACTACTTAATGTCATTTTCATAAGAAATATAATTTTCTTTACCGTTATGATTTTTGTAATCAAAATATTTTTATTTTTTTCATGTAAAAGTGGTCCGTCATTAAGGGCAAGCACCTTATGAAAGACGGCAGCTCCACTGTTTGTCATTATCGTTCGTTGTTGGATCAGCATCCGACAATCGAGTTGATTTGAGAGCCATACATCGAGGATAGATTGGATGACATCCCAGAGGATTTGGTGGATGAGAGAGACATAGTCATTTGGTTCTCTCATGTTCCTCTTATCCACTTTGCTATAGTGGAGTACTACGTGTCATTTCGTACGGTACGATAGTTTCATCGGTTCCAGACGATCCCATCGGGGCACAGCATACATGATGAGTTACATGACCTCATCAGGCGTGGGCGAGGTGGTGATTTTGATTGGCTCCGTCATCATCAGGCACATGCCGATCGTTGGAATGACGCAGAACGTCATTCTGTGCTATGTCGTCACCAGACCGAGACCGAACCTTCCACTGCCCCAGGCTACCTGCTATGGTATCATCCTATCACACGACAGCGCATAGGTCCTCTCAGTATTCGTCGCACAGGAATCATTAGAAGCCTATTCCACGCTACTAGTACTGTTCGTGCTCTTATCCGTGGAGAATCATCGCACATGAGAGAGTCTCGTCAGCTTTGAGAGCTATTTCAACATATGAGAGACAGCGCGTCGGAGGATGGACTTGAGCAGGATTTTGATTCAGAGGTTGGATCGTTAGGCGATGAGCCAGCCTAGCGCACAGACAACGAGCAGGGACATGCCGATCCTTCTATTCATATCCGATATTATCATGGAGGTGCTGATTATCACCATGACGAGGCTGACGCTGAGGCTGTAGGTCCAGACGGGGACGATGATGCTGTAGATCCTGACGATGCTAGACGTTCAGATGATTTATCCCCGAGGCATCGTGCACCACCGGATAGGTTCACTCCATCTACCTATGCAGGCGGCCCGGTTAGAAGAAGAGTTAGGGTCAGGGAAGGCCGACAAGGATAAGACTGATTTATTCTCTATTTATGTATTATGTATAGACGAGTTTTTTGGATTTTCTACTTATGTATTATGTATAGACTACTTCTCTGATTTTTCTACTTATGTATTATGTAGTTCGAATTTTACTGTTTCATTATGATGATATAGTTCGCATTTTACAGTTTCATTATAACGATGATTTATCATGTATTATGTAGTGTCGGACTTTGATGTCACGGACTATGACTTATGTATTATCGATCATTCACATCAGTTTGTTTGACGTATAGTTTTCATTCTATTCATCGATCATGTAAACCGGTATCTTTTTCCCGATAGTTTACAGTTCTATTTATCGATCGTGTATTACGTGTATTTACCTTCTATTCCTCGATCATGTAAACCAGTATCATATTGTTTTAGTTATATTCTAGTTTTTTTTTATCGATCATTCCCAAAAATAATCATCAATTTATCATAGATATAGGATCTGTTTGTTTGTCTAACCAACATTTAAAAAAAATACCTGATAATGAAAAAAGACACAATATGAACACTTATAAATAAAACCTATATTTATCTTTCACTTTATAATATGCAATCCGATGTAATGTAATACGAGACTTCAGCTATTATATCTTATGTGTTATCGTTTTATACATCAGCTCTACGTTTCTTAATGGTTTCAATTATCGTTTTCATTCTATCTGTTATTTTTCAGGAATATAGGCTTCATCAAGATAGAGATTGAACTACACATCGGAGGGACTTGGTTGTTCGATCTGACCACGAGAGAAATCTCATGGTTCGGTGGACAGTTAAGAATATTTGAGATGTATTTACTAAAAAACTCTTACGTCCAATTGGTGGATAGGATTCGAGCGGAGGATGGTGCGTTCAAAGGGAACTCCAAAATGGAAATCATGTACGCGAACGAGGATTCTCTTGGTATGAACTACATCCAGATCGATTCTGAAAAAAATTGGTTTTTGTCTTTTTCGTTATTGTCATTCAATGGGCCAATCGATCGAACTTTATGCAACCCAGGACGATTACAAGAGGGCAGAGATGTACCGAAGATCAAGATTCGGAAGGAAAATTGCCGATGCATGCTGTCCACGAATTGAAGTTGGAGGCTTTAGACCGTATGAGATTACGGATGATCAATATTCAACTTGGCGTTACATGATCGTACAATTGTGCGAGACCGACGTCAACAATCGCGGAGTTCCTGCATGACCGGGGATGAGTCTCACAGCCAACTACGAAGCTTTAAGCTCAAGTACAAGTTTAGATAAAATTGTTGTTTTCGACTCCGCAGATAAAATTGTTGTTCATCTGTACTATTGAGGAGATCAAAGCACGGCACCGAGAGGCACAATATCTGACTGATCTTTTTATGATCGTAAACTGACTTTTCTAACAGTTAATGTATACGACTTTAATTCATAAAGAATTACATCCATTTCCTTGAAAACGATCCTGCAGCGTGGAAAACTACATGTTCAGATCCGGTGATCTCCTACGTCTACAAAGATAGCACCACAAATCGTTGAAAATATCAAACGATTAGGACAGATGAGGTGTTAGGAGAAATTCTTCAGGAGCACGTGGAAGACGGAACAAATCCCATATTCTTAGTTCGTGGATATAAATTAGTTTAATTAGTTCGAAAAAACTATTCATATATTCAAGGTATTTGTAATTAATAAAATATATTTGATCTTGTTTTTTTGTAATTACAAAATCATATCATCCATATATCATGTTAAAATTTTCTAAGTTATACCAATGTTACCATAACAGTTGATCAATCATTATTTTTTAAGCTGATTTTTTGAATGAATCAATCATAACAAATATGAAAATATACGGAGTTATATTTTCAACATAATAACAATGTTTAAAGTATTTTCACTGAATTATAATGTTATTAATGGGTGTGGATGTGGGTATGGGGTGTGTGATTATTTTCCTAGGCAAGGAAAGGCGCCCTGCGCCTTTAACTCAGCCAAAGGCGCCCTGCGTTTTCTTCTAGGAATGGCGCAGGATGCCTTTTCTCACTATATTTTGAGAAAAGATTTATTTTAATAATTAACTTGTTTGCAAATCTAATTTGATAATTTCGTTTGTAAAAAAATCTAAAAATATAAATGACTCGTAAACCACCTCAGATGATCCCAAAAGAAGGGCAAAATATTTGATAAATATTCTAAGTACTTTCAAAAACATGTAAATTTTTATTGTTTGTTTTTTATTCGAATTCTGTGTATTTCTAAAAGTGTTGTGCTATCATCAATACAAGGGGATATTGTTAGATGTAGACAATAGACCCTAGGTGAAATTAATGATAAGACAATCATTATGGAGAAATCACCAAGACAATAAAGATTTAGACTCAAAAGATAGAAGAGTGGAGATTAATAGACCAACAGAGTACATGTTATTTGGATGATATTTTTAGGTCAGAAGGGTTGAACATGATAGCAAAGTGAACTCAAGGATAACAAGGACTCAGTCAGAAAGATAAAAGGATTGGTTCAAATTAAGAATTAGTTGTTCTAATAATTTTATCTCAAGGACTCAGTCGTACATAATTTTATCTCAAAGTTTTTTTCAAACGGTATTAGAAATAGATTTTTGGATAGATGCTGATTCAAATAAAAGGTTAGGATTATTATAAAAAAGCAACGATTAGAAAATGAGTATTTCCTATAAATATGAGAGGACAATAGAGGTTGAAGATGTTGAAATGAATGAAAATTTTTTGAGAAATGTTGTATTTTTTGTGAAACAAAACGGAGAATTATCTTCATCCCAAATATACTGCACTAATATATCCAAGTTCGTTCCGTTCACGCTTTAATGTCACAAAAGATTTCAATACACGTTTAGGAACTCAATCAATGAATCATTTACATTTTGTTGCCAAAAAGGATAAAAATATTAAATGCCTCTTTTTTAACCTATTTGACCACTTTGAATGAACCAAACCAGCCTCAATCATTGTGTCGACCAAACCATCATATTCGTGCTCCTCATCTGGCCGAATCATACCACCTCGCTAACCAAAAAATATTTACGTAAAATTTATTTTAATAAATCTTTAAATTGAATTATTATATTTTTTTATGAGATAAAAAGAATAATCGATATTAGAACTAATTCAATTCGATCGGTTCAATTGGTTAAACCGTGATCGGATATCTTGATTGGATCAGTTCATTGGAAAAAACCGGATCCCCAACTAACCCAGTCAAACCCGACCAAAATCGGTCAAACTCAAGTAGTTCAATGGGTAGAAAAATATAGTTATTATAAAAGCAATTAAAAAACGTAAAACAAACATAAGTATAATTTATACTTCATTCGTCCCGAATTATTTACAACAGTTTGAAAAACAAATCTATCGAGGCAAAATTTAATTCGCGTCGTGGGACGATCAAATATCATTTTTTAAAAAATTATCGTGAAATATTAATGATAATTTAAGTTATATATTTCAATTTGACGTCAATAAAATAATTTTCTTACGTCATTAAGATAACAAATAAAACTTCTTAAATTACATATTAAATTATATAATAATTGAGATATTGTATTTAATATGAGATGGCGAAGTATATGTCTAAAATTTTTACTCATGCAAGACTTGTAAACATGATTAGGAGAATTCTATATTCATAATAACATAAATAAGATAATTTTATAACAATCAAACATGCTGTTCGGATGGTTGAACTGGGCATGATTGATATGGGCAATTAACATCAATCTGAGTTGCTGGCGAGTCACTCTCGGAGACATTCGGGCCGGAACCAACCCTGTTTCGTCCAGCCTGAAATGGCACTATTATCATCTTCAACATCGTCCAGCCTCCTCTGACTACTGGCCCATTGTCAGTCCCATTCCCACTCCCTGCTTCGCCTCCTCGGAAATCCAGCGGCTTCGACACCCGACTCTTCCTCCTCTCAGAGGTCTCCGCTCTGCTTCAATCATTGGCCGCACGTGAGGATCTCTCAATCTACGGTATTGCGGGACCATCAATTTTTTGTCTCTGTGTTTGCCGATTGGATCGATCATTCAATTGGGTGATGAGTTCAGTGGTTGCTTGATTCTAGTTTGGATTTTTTGTTTTTTGATTTATGTATTGAATTGCCTTTGGTACTTTGGTTGCTGAAATGGGGAAGAGGCTCCTTGAGTTACTGTAAAGCATTAGGATGCATACAATACACCATACTCACTCCATCCCAGAAAATAGGAAACTTTGACATTGGTGAATTTGTGTAGGTAAACTTTGACTCGTAGAGAGGGACTATCAAACATCATTTTTATGCAAATTTGTCGCGTTAAAATAATACAGTAGTTTAAATCTTGTACTTTTCCCGATGTTATTTAGTGTACAACTGACGCTCCTTGAAATATGCGCTGAATAGTGATAACTGTAGTGTGTGTTTCCTATATTGTGTGATGGAGGAAGTATTATCTTCTAGACAACGTCTTGACTCGTTAATCGTCATAGATCAATTGAAGGACCTTGTGTGCTTGGTTCTTAGGTTTGTGATAGAGTGGAAATGGGTTAGAACTGCATGCTCTAAGTTCACCTTTCAAGGGTTTGTATTTTGAGGTAAAGCAGCAGTTTTTCAATCGAAGTCATGGTTTTTGAGGGTGCAAGAACACACATTTGATTGGTCTTCTCTCCTGATGGGACTGAAAAGTAGCAGCTAGGCCACTGTTTTTTTTTTTTGTTGTTGTTTTTGTTTCTCTGTTTCCATGCGGGTTTGTTTCACTTCCCTTCATTGATGTTAAATTTAAAATAAAGTGAGAGGTGAAGCAGGTCAACACCTGCTTTACAGAACCATATGAACGGTAATTCCAGTTCTTATATGTGTCCTATCGTACGCTTTCTATTATGCTTCTTACACTTGTTGTGACTTGCGTGTATAAAAGTGGGAGAGATTCATATGGCCAACATGTACATTATAACTTCTTTTTGGTTTTTTTAAAAACTTCTTTTTAGATGATGAAGCACATAAAGAATTTCAGGAGGAGATGGTGCTTTAATATGCCTGCTGATGTATCATCAAACCATGGTTTGTCGTATCGATACATATCGGCCGATACGGTCTGATATGTAATGTTTTCGACGAAATCGGTTCCGATACATCCTCGATTCAAGCGATTCACGCGTTTCGGAGATGTATTGGTTGATATGGCTGATACATATAACGTATCGGGCTGATTCAGGGTGATACGATCGATGTGTCAATAGATGCCAATTATTTTTTCTTTGACCGAGACCCACAAAACCATTGCCTCATCCGTTTGAAAGTAACATGAAGGCATGCATCATTTTTCATTTGTTTGAAGTGTCTTGTATCATTATGTGTAAATTAACATGTTTCCAATATTCTTTTGCACTTGACCTCCTTTGCCAGACTTTTGAGTTGATGATTTTATATTTTTTGTGTTATTTTAAAATTTGTTAATTTTTCTCTTTGTTATAGACTTTTTCATGTGATTTGATGCTTGTTTTTCTAAACAATATGAGTAAAAATCTGTATCGAGCCGTATCAATCCATATGGATATGTATCAATCCATATCAGTGAAACGTATCGTTCTTTTGGAAAAATCGATTCCGATGTTGTTTCTGATTTGGCAAACCTTGCTATAAGCATAGAACTAAATGAAGGATTCGAAGTACACCCTTATCTTGACATATAAACGATCGGTATATGTTGAATGCTGAAACTTCTTAGTAGAATGATACTACCTCCGTTCGATAATTATTACAACGTTTCTCTCTTCATGTACTATTCTGTACGTAATTTGAGAAACTTCGTTACTCATCTAAACGATCCGATTTATATTTTCTATTAGTCCCAAGTTATAATACATAACGTTTACTATCATTAATGTTTCACGATATTTTTTCAAAAAATAACGTTTGATCGTCGCACAACACCGGTCAAAGTTTGTATCGTCATGCGTATCCGGTCAAAAAATTATAATCTTTCTAGGACGGAGGGAGTACTAAAGAGTGTACATAATACCATAATGCGTATTTCGGCTTTAGTGACCAGATAGTTGGTGGATATTCCAATAAATTATTTTGTCTTTCGTTAATCACTTTGAGTGCTCACATGCACTGCTGCATCAACAGCCAAGTTTTTGTTTTGCCTTGAACTTGAAGGACTCAGTTTCAGGAAAGTGTTTCATAATGTGTAAATGTATAATGAATAATTTCTTTTTTAAAAAACCAAAAAGCGTGTAATGAAATAAAAAAGAAGATAAAGCAGCAATGTAATTGGTTATGGGGTGCTTTTCAGCTATGGTCAGGTGCTCGTTATCTCGATCACTTGGAGCAATGAGATGATATGAAGTTAAAACACTTAAACTGCGGTTCATTTTAGCCAAGCCATATTCTGTGGTCTCAATTCATTATGTTTGACAACTGATGTCTAGTGCCAGTACGAATTCAGCACCAGATTCTTGAAAGTCTCTATTGATCTTTTATTTTAATGCTTCACTGCAGAAAAATATCAAGTTTCTCAACTATGGAAGGTGTCAAAGCTGTTTCACCAACAGAACCACCTTCAAATGAGGAACCAAAAGTGGAGGATGAATATACTTCTCTCTCGAAATTACTTTTAGATTTTGTTAATATCTCAAACATTGATAAGGGATGGGTGTTCCCATCAGGAACTGGTACGGCTGTGAGTGTTAAATTCTGTTAGTCTACTTCATATACTGTTAACTGTTTTTTCATGGCCTCCGCATATATTCTCATACTATAGCATTAAACACCTTCCAGGAAAGGACTCGAAGGCAATGTTCTCTCTCAACCAGCCGAACCTGTTGGCAAATAAGAAAAGGAATTTTTTGTTGTCTGCTATTATACCTAAAACTGGGAGCAGCGGAGTAGCCTTTCAGTGGTCTCCATTTCCTGTAGAACTATCTGGTGTCTCAATAATGGTTCCTTCTCCATCAGGATCAAAAGTTCTCATTGTTCGGAACCCTGAGAATGATTCTCCTACTAAAATTGAAATCTGGACTCCATCTGATCTTGAAAAGGAGTTTCAGATTCCTCAATCTGTTCATGGTTCAGTATATGTGGATGGATGGTAATTGGTCGCAGTTCTAAATTGTGAACAGTTATGTCATATCATTGTTTGTATTCTTATGTTAAGAAAATCATTTCCTTTTATGTTTTTCCCTTTCATTTTTTCTATGGCATAGCTGATGCGTATGGTGCTATTATTTGAGTATTCTATTGCTTTTTTTTTTTTTTTCCTGTCAGGTTTGAGGGTGTTTCTTGGAATTCTGATGAAACACTTGTTGCCTATGTTGCTGAAGAGCCTTCCCCAAGCAAGCCGACTTTCAACAGTTCCGGTTACAATAGTGGAGGTACCGCAGATAAGGATTGCAATAACTGGAAAGGCCAAGGGGATTGGGTAGAAGGCTGGGGCGAGACCTATGCAAACAAAAGACGGCCTAATCTTTTCGTCATCAACGTACACAGGTCTTGCATTACCACCCTGCTGCTTCTCATCATCACATGATGACAGATATATAGTGTTTCTCCAACTAGACAAATTCTTACTATCTGTATGATTCAGTTTTCCTTTCAACGTTTCTTTATGCAATCTCCTAGATCCAAATAAAGAACTAGAGTTTGGATAGTATGCATCTATTCTAAATACAAGCTCACTGTACTCTACAGTGGTGAAGTACGTACTTCCAAAAGTATCAGCAGCTCTCTTACCATTGGTCAAGTTGTTTGGGCTCCGGCAACTGAAGTTTCACAGCAACATTTAGTTTTTGTTGGTTGGTCATCTCCTACGAGAAAACTTGGTATCAAGTACTGTTACAACAGATCCTGTGCCTTA
>JAOVYX010003141.1:0-11199 GCA_035668315.1 Drosera spatulata
CTTGGCAGGTGCCCGGAACTTGGCATTTTAGGTGCACAATTTTGCCCCAAGAGGATAAAATCCCAGCCATCGTGGAGCAACTGAAGGAGTTCCACAAGAAGTTCATGGACGAGTATCGTGATTAAGAAAATGCCATAGATATGTCTCACCAGTTTGCTGTAGTTGTATAACGAATAAGGATTTTGGCCAAACTGTTGTTTGTTAGGCCTTTCAATTTTGTAAACTTCCATGTACTCCTTGCATCTGGTCGGAGGGAGCCGTCGTTCTTTAGGAACGATGATGTGACTGTGTGTTTCAGCAACAATCAAATAACACATGGAATGTTTATTGGTGAATTTTCTCATCTTTTTCAAGCCGCTAAACGTAGTGCGGAAAGTCTGTATCTTGCATTGCTATTATCTATGAAGGCCGTGCTGATTTGTACCATCTCATGTAGTCGTTGAGTCCTGGACAGGTCCTGATGCAGAACGAAACTGCATTTTCATACAACCCAATTGCAATCACGGGGCAAATGCAGTATGTCACTCTTGTTTATATTACTGGAATAAGAGCATTTGCATTAGAATCTCTGAAAATATCTTCTATTTTGTATACTCAAATATATTTTTTACATCATTTATATTATCTTTATTTTATATTAATTTTATCAAATTTTCTATTTTTATCTATAAATCAATAATTACACTATTTGTTTGGGTGTTGTAGAGAAAAAGGTAAAGGAAAATAGGGTTGGTTGCGAGAAGAGAGGGTGAAACCCGCTTGTTATGAAAGTGAATGAAATAGAAAACATCAATATTAGACCTCCAAAATTGTGGATCTATTATTCCTATTATACGTATTGGTTATTAAATACATAATCTAATGCACTTTCAACTTTCACAGAATCTGTTCTTTTCGTTAGGTAAAATAGAGAACAATCCCCCTTTACATAATCTGATGCAGGTGCTCTAAAACAGCAAAATCAATCGGGATTCTTAGGCGAAAAATACAAACTGGAATATTGTTATACTGTGATTTTTTGGTGAAGGCTGAAACCCACACAATCTTTATTGATAAACACGCCGAGTATACATGACACCAACTAAATCATCTAATGAATGATACTTAGTTCAGGAATCCGCAACCCTATTCGCTTCTCGTCCCAGCTTGGGTCTAGGAGCTGATGGTGCAGTGGCAACTGAGTTCATGGATGAGGCCAAGTACGAAGGACCAATGTGACAGCCATTGTCTTGTGGAGAGTCATTCTGTGTGATATTGGTCTCCTGCTGCAGCACCAAGGTTCACCTGATCTTGAAGTTGATTTCTCCAAAGCCGGGGCTGACAGGCGTTCTAGGATATGACATGCCTAGAAGTTTCTGCAGATATAGAAGCAAGCTTAAATTTAGTATACTAAAAACAGCAAAGCAATAGATTTTAGGGGAGTAAGGACGATAGTGCAATGAAGGTTCAAGGCAAGAAACACAAGAAAAGGTGACAAAGAACAGAAGAGTCTGTGCCGTAAGTAGCAATCAGACTCAAACTCAACTTACCCGGCACCAAAAGCTTCAGTTCTGCACATGGCTAGTCAGAAGAAGCAGTTTCACTCGAGATGCGTCTTTATGGCCAAGACCCTTTTGACATGAGTGTCTGATCAGTGAAGTTTTTCCTACAGCAATCACTAATGTTTTCACAACCAACTATCAACCAGATGTCAGCCCTCTAATTCCGTTACCAATTCTAGGCCAAGGGCTCAAGAATGCTTATCATGGGACAGCCACCACATTGCATAAAGTGGATGTCATTAAAGGTGGAGATAAACGAGCAAAAGAATGCAATCTACTTCCTGACCGAAAGCACTGTCCAGGCGGCGCGACACAGCACAGGGTGCCATTGCCAAGACAGAAAGCAGACGTCACTGGGGAACCATTATAAACTGTGTCACACTTCAAGCATTTTCCGTACGAGGATGAATCTCTATGACACAAACCAGCATGTAACCTCTAATATAAACCAACCCATTTCTTGAAAGCTAGTGCGGCTTCCCTTTTTTGTACCTGAGACTCCGACTGGAATTGAGGAGCCTTACCCTTGTATATCGTCTTGTGGTACTTCAAGAAGAGTGTCCTATATTTGTACTTGTCAATGAACATCTTCTCTTTCTCCATCAAGCCTGCAACTTCATTTGCCCGAATAAAGAACCCGCCCCTTACAAAAGTGTAAAGAAGAGAATCTAAGAGTTCTTGATCAAATTTTATTGGGACAGCAGAAGCAAGGGACTTCATCTCTCCCCATAGTTCAGTCACCTCCGTATATTTCCCACCTACGGCCGCATATCCGGTGACCATAGAATGAAATGTTTGTGCATTTGGTATATGCCCCAAACTCCTCATCTTCTTTAGAGCCTTCTCTGCATCTTGCATAAGTCTCTTCTTACAGAAGAAATGAATCACATTGTTCCAATCATGAACACCGCAGTCCTCTCTTTGTCCCTCCTTGATTTCCTGCAAGAGTTTTGACATCAGCCCGGCTTCGCCACTCTCTGCACATCCCTTCACCAGGATGTCGAATTCCGTGGGAGCTGCTTGTGATATCTTAGCTTCTTTCATCTCTTTGAAGAGATGCAACGCCCCCTTGTTATCTTTCTGCAGTACTCTGGATTGAATTAATGCCTCATAGCAACTAGAATCAAGCTGAACTCCAGCTTTCTTAACTTCCCTCAGAAGAGATATGATCTCTGGAATTCGGTTTGCTTCACAGTAAGCTTTCAGGAGGGAGGAGTACAGTGAAGAACTAGGAGTGATCCCAGAAAATCGCATCTCATCGATAATATCATGTGCTTGATCTAGCCAGCCAAGCGAAATGCAAGAATTAATTACCTGAACCAAGATTGACTCATCAGCAGATACAGGGGAGTCCTCTTTTTCTGCTGCCTTGATCAGAAACTCTGTTAGTTCTTTGATTTTCCCAGCTTCAAGGAAAGCCTTGGCTAACTTCACATAGGTTCTTTCTGTCGGTTGGAGAATGCCACGCTCGGTCGCTATCATATCCTCTTGCTTCTGCAACCTGATCAACATAGAATCAAGCAACTCCCTAGCTTCAGCTTCCAGCTTTGTGAACTTCGTGTCTTTTGAGAAATCATCGAACGAAATAAAAGGGCTCATAGCAGTCTCAAGTTTCGCGACATGGGCCGACCCTGAATTTCCAGAAACTTGCTCTGAAGGAGATGGATTCCTGTTCTCAACAGAATCAAAGTTGAGCTTCAGAACAGCAAGAGAATTCTGTGCTTGCTTGGCTTTCTGAAGCATTTCCAAAACCATCTTTGACGCAGAATCCAAATCCCCGAATTTCATATGGCAGTTAAGCATGCAATTGTTGTACTGTCGAAACTGAGCATCAGTCAAATTTGGAGCTTCTTCTATAAATCTCCGCAGCTTCTTGAGCTCTTCCCTTCTTCCATTCCTTTCATAAATATGAGATATTATGATTAACAAGTTAGAATCGTTTTTAACAGCAATTCTAGGCATCATGTCAAGAAGCTGCTCAGCTTTCCTAGTAGTCCCGAACAGAAGACACCCAGCCAAAGCAATGCTGCAGGCCAGAGTGTTGGGTTTCATCGCGATCAACGGGGCATTGCTCTTCTTTCGTGAGTCCACCCTGTTATCTTGGAACAAATAGCCTATCTCAAGAATAAGCTCTGCAGCAAGGTAAGCTCCAGGAGCCGACTGTGGCATGTAGGCTACAATTGCTGACCAAGCTGACACCGGGGGATATTCTTCCATTTTTATCAGTCTCCTCATGATAACGGATGCAGGGACCGGCAAGCCGGATCTTGCAAGAGCAAGAGATAAATATAGAAGGGTCTCTTTTTCGAACAAAGTCTGTTTACCTCCCTCGATGGCCTGTTCCACCAACCCATAAGCCTTTTCAAGCCAATGAGTATCCAAACTCTGCGCATAGCATATAAGCATCTGTTTTGCTACAGATTTCCTAGGAAACCCTTCAATCTGCATGTGCTGCTCAAAGAGACGCCATACATCGTCATACCTACATTCCTCGGCTGCACTTTGTATATCCATACCTAATTTCGCTAGATCCGGAGCTTGGACAAGAATCGTTCCACTCATACTCGGAAAGACATGCCTTTGAGTGACAGAATGATCATGAAATTCCAATTCGGTGGCCGCCAGCTTTACAGTGTCCAGGGGAGAGATAATTGACTGCAGACCGGAGCTATGGCACAAACTTCTCTTCTCATGGGGAATCTCATTGGCACACAATGACGAAACTGAAGGTGTAGCTCTAAGAACATTACACCTCAGTTTACGGATGGCCAGCATCTTTGCTATTCAATCACGCAGGAAGGATCCACAATAGTCCGTTCCCATTGGCACGAAACACCAAATGACCTTTTGGATACAAAACTGAGCACCAACTTTATGACAAATAATTTCACTGGTCAGGCTTCGGGTTGTAAACGGAACGGTAGACGGTGCCGTAATAATGCAATGTTTGTCAAAAGCTCAAGTTTGGCTAACAACCTCTTTGTTGTCTGGAATAGATATAAGACTATATACATCTTGTCCTCGCGCCTTGAGTTGTTGTGATAGTCAGAAACCTGAATAACATTTGAGCATATGAGATATTAGATCCTGACTATCGCCACTACTCCAAGAATCAGATAGCGCTAAGTTCCCTTCACACAATCAATTGATGAAACCAAGAACAATCACAAGTATTCACAAGCAATCGAAAGCAAAGATCGAACCTTTGAGCATAACGAAGCAGAACAAACACCAAAACGTACGTTGGAAAACCCTAAAAACCCAAATCACCAATCCACTCGATTCTTACTATTCATCTCAATTAGCTTCAACCCAGATGAATTCACAGCCATTTATGACCAAAGAGAAAAAAAAAACCCAAGTTCAATTAGAACCCAACAAAAACCCTAACCCTAACCATAAACCCTATAATCTACAAAGATATATACTCACCTTGATGGCCTGAATTGCATATGCAACATGACACGACCTGTGCTGCTCGTGTGCGAGAACTACTGAACTGAAAGTGTTGTGATGCTGATGAATTGAAATACCAAGAGGGTCATTGATTCCTTGGCCAAGTTATTCGACCGAAAGATCTGATTTTGAACCGAGTCAAGTTCACAATGCTCGGACCGCATCTTAGATCGCGGCCCAAACTAATCGCAAACTCTAAGGATATGGTCCAACCGTCAAGTCCGAAGTTTAGTACTCCAGATTGAAATTGATAGGGATGAGAAGAGAAAAAAAAAAAAAAGTTAATCAAAAAAATCGAATTAAGTTGAACCGAAATATTGGATTAGGTTCAATTTTTTTTTATTTGATTAATTTTGTATTAGATTTTCAGCATTAATTCGTTAGTGAATGGCAAAAAATTTGGATATTTGGATTAACCGAATTAACTAAATTTTCAATTTTAAATATTATTTTTTAATTTACAAGATATTTTTTTTTCTTTGAGAAAGATTCTTTTTATGACATTAATAAAACATAAAAAGACTAAAAATATCCTAATCCTTCGTCATAGTTTTGTATGTCCAACATTCATTTCTTACAATCACATTTATGGACTTCCTGTATATGATAAACATATCAAAGAATATTGACTCCAAAATTTGATATTCGATATTATAAATTGATTGTATTTCTTAGATTTGCTAAATAATGATATTTCTTATGTTCATTACTTTTATTTTGATAACATATAACTTACTTAAGGTATGCAAACTTAATTTGTATGTGTTGATTATCATGTTGCTTATTATGCAAACAAAAAAATCAAAATTTGATAATAATTGAATTAATCAAACTTTTTTCAATTATTTCGATTCGATTTTTTGTAATAATTGAATTATTTCGGTTCGGTTTCGATTAACAATTTTAGATAACCAGATGAAATTTCGGTGAACCGAAATCGATAAAAATATGATATTCATCATCATATGCAAGGGTTCTTCAAGATTTCGGTTGGAAAAAAGAGTATCGTGACTCAAATTTGCCGCAAGAGGATATGTGTTCGTACCCATTTATGTATCTCAAGAAGCAAAACATCAATAGCTTCACCGTGATCAAGGTTTTATTATCGTGACACGAATAGTCACACCATCAACAACAGGAATCTTTATATCGCCTGTCGTATATTTCTGAGATAGTATAAGATGGCTACGAATCCAAAAGTTACATGAATAAGGAGACAATATTGTACTTCATCACTTGACTAGATTAACCAGCAGTCATGGCAAAAGAAGTGAAGCAACGGGTGGTGCGTTGGAAAGCAACTGTCGATGTGATATTGTTGTGGGCAAAACATATCAAAACATTATCTTCTCAACAAGGGAATCTACCCGCAGTCGTCTCATGTTGATTGTTGCCAACATACAAATATAGTCCGTGTAGCCTTTTAGCATATAAAGCTTGTTGCTTCGAAGAGCCATAACAAAGATATCGAGAAAAAATGAATACACGGGTGCATCATGCTTGTATCTGGTCCGTTCCTATAAAGATCAAAACTCTTATAATGTTGTATGTTTCTTTAAACCATAGGGAAGGGAGTTCGATCCAATCATATCATTTCTTTGAAACGCATAAGTTTATAAGGGTCGTTGCCCCAATCATGTGGCTCGAATGATTGTTTTCCTATACATGATTGGTCATTTATAAAGGGGTGTCATCAAGCTAGTTGGCCAAAACCAGTCAATCTAGCTACTATTCATATCTTTAATAATTTGCTTATCTTCTCCTAATGATAGTTCTTCAACTCCAAAATGATAGGATGATTTACTAGCCTGCTAGGCTGCGGCGGTCAAGCAGGAACAGAAACTCAAATAAACGATTTCATTTACTTGACCATTTAACTAAATAATGTAAGATTCTTGATGATTATCAGTGTGTTTATCGATAAGGTCTTGATAAGATTTGCACTATTGGAAGATGATCTTTTTGGAGTTAACAATACCAACCCAAACCCAAGATCAATTATAAGTCCAAGTTCAAGATCCATAACTTAATTCTTAGATATTTTGTCTAGATTTTTATAAGGATAGATTCTAGAATATCTTCTAGAATGTTTTATGAGAATATGTATGGGAAAATTTTTAGGATTATTCTTGAAGAACTCTAAAGAGTTTCTCCTAACCGTTGGATCATTGTAATCATCACTGTCCATTAGAGGAGATGAGTAGTATAAATAGGGGTTATGTCATTGTTGTAAGATTAGCCAAGACAAATAAGAGTTTTCAAGATATAAGAGTGAGTTGTGTCCATAAAATGTAGTATTTTTATTGAGTCAAGAAGTTTAGAGGTGTGAGTATTGTATCGTTTTCACAATATCAATAAAATGTCTTATTTTGGTCACTCTCTCATCCTCATGAACTCAACAATTGATATCAGAGTCAGGTTTGTAGCTTGGTGTAAGATTTTCCGTCCGATTAATTTGAGACCAAGGAGTCGTGACGGATCTTTCAAGCACAACCGGAGGAGTGGAGAAACTCAATGACAACAATTACAGTTATTGAAATACATACATAGAATCATATTTGCAAGGATAAGCTCTTTGGGAGGTTATGAGTGGTAATGAGATTACACCACCCTCCATAGAAAATGCCGATGTATATAGGAAGTGGAGGATTAAAACTGAGAAGACTATGTGCTTAAGACAACCATTGAGAAAGAGTTGATTGAGCACATACGTAAAGCAGATACTTCAAAGAAAACATGGGACACATTCAAGTCGTTCTGAGTGTCTCATCCTCATAAACTCAACAGACCTATTGGTCGTTTCGGCTCAACTTCTCGAGTCACAATCAAATACATACGTGAACCAGTTCCATCGAGCTAGTAGTAAGCCGCACCACTTTATTTTATTTCACAGGAAGTTTGGTGAGATACTATCACGATGGAAGCGAGCAAAGTTGCAGATTTTTCATGACAATTTCATCTTTCATAGCAATGAATCTGAATCAGGAAAATGATACTCATTGTCAATGGTGAATGTTGTTATTACAAGGAAAGCAACCACATGAGCCATGTGTTGAAGACTTTGAACTACTGCGAGCCATCATCTTCAGGGCTCTTTCAGTCGCCTTTCTTATCTGCTCTGAGTGCTCGAACTGAGCTTCTGCTCTCCATTCTTCTGCTTTGCGAAGAACGCTCGCCATCCTCTTCATCTGCTTCTCTTCTAGATCCGATCTCATCTTCTGTATTTTCACCTACACATAACATCCACAGATCAATACGTCCCAATTCTACCAAAGATGCCACCATTCTCAAAGCAGAATATCCATCATGGGACTGGGACTCATCTCGACATCATTCTCTCTTCTGTTAATGCCCATGTGTGTGGCGATTAAGGCGCTGTCCATTTACACGATTCAAAAAAAAAAAAAAAAAAAAAAAAAAAAAAAAAAAAAAAAAAAACAAACAAACAAACAAACAATGTTATCAGCACAAAGTACTTTTACACATCACATGGGCTACACAACAAAAATGTGTTCTATTCGGTCAAAGTACCAATTTAGAAATCATTCATTCAAACGCACGCTGCCTAGAATTGAAACAATGGTTCGAAGAACATGCTCAATGCGTAAAAAATGAGGCAAGATGCTTTGTTGCCAGCTCGCTCAAGTACGGTTGGGAAAAGTCGATGTGAGGTGCAGCGAAAATTGTCTAGTGTTTTTTTTCGTTATGTAATTAAAATGCGATAAATAAATAACACAAAAATAAACAGAATCGACACTAAAATTTTTACGTGGAAAATCCCTTAAAAATAAAAGGGTAAAAACCATAGGACCGTTGCGGTACCAAAATATCCACTAAAGAGGGATTACAAATATCATCCCTAAACTGTGCCAGGGGATTACAATTATCAGGATAACTCTCACTAATTTTTTTTTCTAACGGAATAAAATTATATCCGTAGAGAATACCCCTCAATATCCTAAAATGAGTATTTTTTCTAACTTTTTTGCTACTGTTTTTGTGTTTGGTATGCTATACAAATTTTCTATCCCTTGCTCCTATTTATAGGAATTGAGAACGCCTTTTTTACTTCACTGCCTCATCACCGAGATCATCCTGCATATCATCATGTTGGGGTTCTAGACTTCCCTGGCTTCTCGATGTCCTCAATGGTCTGATTTTCGAAAAAGATAACATCTCTACTTCGGATGATCTTTCTGACTATTGGATCCCATAACCTAAAACCAAATTCTTCAGTAAGATGGCCAAGAAACATACATTGTTTCGTCTTACCATCAAGTTTAGAGCGTTAATCCTTGGAGATGTGCACAAACGCTCTGCATCCAAACACCTTCAAATGCTGGTAGGAAACGTCTTTTCCTCTTCAAACCCTATCTGAAATATCACCATTCAAAGGATTTGAAGGAGAATGATTGATCAAGTAAGCATCTGTCAGCAGGGCCTCCCCCCAAAACGATTTAGGGAGTTTCGCATGAGAGAGCATAGAGCGGATCTTTTCTGAGATGGTTCCGTTCATTCTCTCTGCGACTCCATTCTGTTGAGCTGTCTTGGGAATCGTCTTTTTAAGCCTGATGCCATGTTTCCTGCAGTATTCCTCGAACGGAGCTCTATACTCACTACCGTTGCCTTCTCTGACACACTTGAGTTTCCTTCCAGTTTGTCTTTCCACCCTATCATGGAACTCTTTGAACATATCTAGTACCTGATCTTTAGTTTTCAAGACACAGACCCAAACCTTTCTACAATGATCATCTATGAAAATGACAAAATAGTATGCACAGTTTTTGTGGTCAAAGAGCAGATATCTGTATGCACAAGATCGAATATATTCTTTCTTCTATGAGTAGGGAAGAAAGAAATGATACTTTGTGTTGTTTTCCAGTTATGCAGTCAACACACGGTTTAAGAAAAATACGTTTCACGTCAGGTAGGAGTTGCTTACGTGCAAGGATCTGCAAGTTCTTCTCACTAATATGACCGAGCCTCTTATGCCAGAGCTCGATCGAGGAGAATCTCTCAACAGCATTTGCATCTCCTTTGATCAGCCTTGCTTGCATTATGTAATAATCCAAAAATTTATCGAATTTAAAAATATATATTGGATTAAAAATATATGTACAAATCTTATGCAACGAACGTATACATAAAATTTACGAACGATGAACGTTACATCGTTAAAAGTTATTATACATTTGAGACACAGGTTTAAGCTTGAAAATTTGAGATCATTAAGCGAAATATTATTATAAAATATTTGAGATAATTAAATCGACAACGATTAATTATTGAGAGACGTTATGATCGCATGTTTATTTATAACGAACGAATCAACGTTATAACGTAACGATTTTTAGTCTCGGAAAATTATATCGTTTAAAGGATTGCGATATTAATGTTTTTGGTACGATTAAATCGACACGAATTAATTAACGGAAGATTATTATTATGAAATTGAGATAAAAATAGACTGACGAAAATATAACGAGGGATCAAAACGAATTCAAAAATTTCCCTCCACTTTATATTTTCCTTTCTTCCTTACTCACCCCGCACCCACTACCTTCGTCATCAACCACCAACAGCACCAACCGTCTCCACCACGAACCACTACCACCCATCGCCACCAGCACATCACCAACCTCATCTCCACTATCTTCATAAGCTGGAAAGGCGCACGGCAAGGAAAAAAAGAAGAAAAGAAGCAAACGCGCGGCACCCTTCCCTTCGCGTCGTCTTGTAGCCGAGACACCATCTACTTCGGCAACCTCGTCGCCCTTCCGTTCCTCTCGTCATGGTCATGTCGTGTGAGGAAGGAAGACAACGCGTGAGGAGGACAAGCTAGGACAGCCGCCGGCCATAAGGACCGCAACGACGAAGGTAGCCGCGCGCGACCTTCTTCTTGTTCGTCTCGTCGTCTTCACGTCGTCATCAACTTGAACACCGTTGTCACCTCTCCATGACCATTAGGGAATATTTGATGTAGCTGGAATGATGCAGAGAAGATTAGCATGGCCATGCGCAAGAATGACACGCATAAACCATGAAATAACAACTTTCCGACGAAACCAGAGATTCCGACGATGTTTTCCGGCCATCAACGTGTCCAGAGGGGTGGTAACAGGTGAATGATGAAGGGGGTGAGGCTCGGGTGCCTTTGGTTTCGAGATTTGGACGTAAACGAACGTTAAAGTGCCTTAACGAG
>JAOVYX010003142.1:0-11199 GCA_035668315.1 Drosera spatulata
ATCCCTTCGATTTATATTCGGTATAAATATCTCACCCGATTATCGAATTGAATATACCAAAATTCCCAGAATTTTATAACGAGTTTATATATCCAGTTAAATTATGATTTTGAGAATAAATTTTTGACACTTAGAAGTGACTACATATCTTTTATTTAACTTGGACTTATCATTAATTATCATTATTATTATTATTATTATTTTAATCATTTAATACGAAAAATTTCAAGTTATTACAAACAAGCTGAGACAAAATGCGTAAACAACGGAATAATAAATCAGCAACTAAACAAGATCAGCAAGTAGATGAACAACACCAGATTTTACGTGGAAAAAACCCTCAAGGGGAAGAAAAACTCCACGGAGAACGGAAATCCACTATCAAAACGTAGTTTACAGCGTTTCCTGAACCTGATCGTTCAATCTCATTTTGTGTGCACTCAAAAGCTTTTGGAATCGGCAAATAATCGCCTCTCCCGCTCTACAATCGTCGACCTCACACCAGAACCCTAAAAACAAGCTATTTATAGGATCCGTAAATAAAACAGACCTGATGACCCGTCGCCCCCGCGACGAAATACATGTCGCGTCCACGATCCAGACCAAATCCGTCCTGTGTTGATCATTTACGCGCCTGATACTCTTTAAAGCTCCGGATATTCAAGACAACATCAACACAATCATGTGTCTTGATCACTCTCCTCAGCGAAAACGCCTCGACGGCCTCGTCAGTTCCGATATCTTCGAAACATAACACTGATCGTACTTGTTGATTAAGAAAAGGGACTCGGAGTCGGAGGAGTGTTTAGCTTCTTTGCATCGGGTGTGGTAGAGATCGATGAAATCTTCGTGCATTATCATTTGATTCCAGGATTTGGAGACCGATTTGAAACGTAGCAAGGGTTTCAGCGGTAACCGTACGAGTACCTCGAGGACGACATCGTCTGGTTTTTCAGGAATCGATTATGTCGGCTTCGATTTCTTCTTCGTCGCCTACGGCTTCGTCTTGATAGGGTTTGACATTAGGGTTGGAGAGGGTTTAAGAGGGTTTCGTTGTTGGAGTTTGAACAGCAATTGAAGTTACACAACCTGATTGTTCTGTTTGTCCTAACAAGCAGCTCCAAGCTCAACACTGTATACACTTCTTGCACAGTGTGAATCTAATTGGGGGAAGTTTGAAAAGATGATGAAACAGTCTCTCTTTGCAATGAAATGTCGTCCTGAAACGAAAAGTGTCAACAACATACATCATCCTCTTCATTCTGTTTCATTCAAGTCATGATTTATCGATTGCATAATTCGATCTTGAGTACTCAACAAGCGTCTGCCCTCGGTTTCTCAAGCTCTAAGGAGAACTCGCCAGCAACAGCACTGAAAGTCACAGTTTCATCAATGCTGCTTCAATTCAAAGGTTATCATACTATATTTTAGGGAAATCCTAATATATTCAAAGGTTATCAATGCTGCCTCAAGCACTATATATTCAGTTTATCATACTATCTGCTCTGCCCGAAATGGAGGAAAATCCTGTTCAAAAAACGTTGTGCAAAACATGGAGAATATTAGGCACATCAATCATCAAATGTCAAGCCGCTTCCAAGCCTTTTGTGGCTGTGGCTGTGGATCTAACTCGACTGACTTGACTCAGATACAAATTTAATCGCAACACCTTTTGGCAGTTGAATACAATACAACTCATAGAGCACCTACAACGGTTGAAAAAATTCAACCTCAAACTCTGAAACAATCAGAAAATCTCTACAAATAAAGCCTCTCAAAGCGTTTAGACTTTACAATGATGCATGCTTGTTTCACTCAAAATTTAAAGGAACTCTATCAAGAACTCCTCTGTCCGAGTCTTGTGTTGAGAGGCTCAAAGTTATTGGTCCCACTATCTTTTTCATGCCAGCTCTTTCTCTATTATTTTCTGGCTTTATTTCTTTTCTTTTCTTTCTTTTTTTTTTTTCATGTGGCTAGCTGAGTCTTTTCATTATGGGTTTTGGGTTTTAAAGGCTCTCAAAATTTATGAGCCTCTCAATTTCTTTCTTTCCACGTGTGTATAAAGGGTCTTTTTTTCATAGCATCATTGTGGATGCTCTAAAATTGTTTTGAGCTTATTTCCTTGGCGTATCGTGATCTTTTGTGAATTATGTCTGCTCGTGAAGAAATTAATCCCAACAGTAAGACATAAAGACGAAACAAAGGTCATAGCAAGCAGGTCTGACTCAAGCAGAACAACATATATCACGATAGGAATACTTTATGGATAAAAATCGGAGAGAAAGACCTATTCAATAGATAAATTATAAAACAAAAAAAATCACGTTCTTACTATTCTATTACAGATAATGGTTAGAATAAATAAAAATTTGCTAACAACTCATTACACAACAACATCTGAAATATTGTCACTTTGAGCGCCTTCATGAAAATATCTGCAATCCGATCTTCATCTCTATGATAAATGAGATTAATAACCCTTTCACGAGATCTCGCAGAAAATGAAATCTCACATCGATATGCTTATTTTTGTCATGTAGGACGGGATTTTTGTACAACTTGATTGTCGAACTGTTATCACAGTAAATAGAAACACCTCCTTGCTTAAACTGTAGGTCTTCCAGAATTTCCTTCAACCAAATAGCTTGGCAGACACATCAAGCTGCAGCAACAAACTCGGCCTTTGTCGTCGATAATGTAACAATTGATTGCTTTTTAGAAAGACCTGAAATAGCTTTCGACCCAAACATAAAAGCAAAACATGAAGTGCTTTTTCTATCATTCACGTCACCGACATAATCACTGTTTATAAAGCTAATAAATCTGATTTTTCACCTATTCCATAAAATAAACCGTAATCAACAGTACCTTGTAAATAGCGAAGATTTTTTTGACAGTAAGCAGATGTGTCTCCTGCGGACACTCCATATATTTGCTAATTAGGTTAACAGCATACATAATATCTTATCTTGTGACAGTTAAATACATCAGACTTCCCACGATCTATTTGAAAAAGATGTTGTCTATCTTTTCCCTAACTGCATCTCTCGATAGTTTAACCCCATATTCCACAGGCGTGCTAAAAGAATTGCAATTCTTCATTTGAAACCTCTCCAAAATGTCTCGAACGTTTTTTTTTTTTTTTAGATATTAATAACCCAGAAGCATATTGCATTATTTCAATGCCAAGAAAATAATGCATCATACGCAGGTCTGACATACCAAACTCCTTCATCATCGACTCCTTAAAAGTTGCAAACATAACCTGTCATCTCCAGTAAAAATAAGATCGTCTACGTAAAGGCATACTATGAACATCTTCCCTTCATCTCCCTGCTTTATAAAAAGCGTGTTCATAAGGACATTTTTGAAAACCTTCCTTCAAAAAATATCCCTCAATACGACTGTATCAGGCTCGAGGAGCTTGTTTTAGCCCATATAATGTCTTCTTCAACTTGTAGACTTTAGTCTCACATCCTTTCTTCACATAACCAGGAGGTTGATCGATGAATACCTGCTCTTGGAGATCTCCATGCAAAAAAGTCGATTTCACATCCAATTGAAAAATAGGCCAAGAATCTTGAGCTACCATTGAGATCACCAATCTGATAGTATCATGTCGAGCAACAGGAGCAAAAACTTATCTGTAATCAACACCAAATTCCTGCTTGTAACCTTTGACTACCAAACGAGCTTTGTATTTGTCGACCTCGTCCTTCTCGTTCAGCTTTGCCTTGTACACCCATTTCACGCCCATGGTGTTGTGCCCTTTGGGAAGATCTGTTAACTCCCAAGTACTATTCTTCTCAATGTATGTAATTTTCTCATCCATTGCTTTCCTCCATTTTGCATCTTTAATAGTCTCTTTAAAAACTGTAGGATCACAATTCGAGAAAAGAGCAAAATGCATAGTTGTCTCATCTTCAGGTTCATCATCACCAGTTACCTCATAGTCTTACATCCATATGGATTGACGTCTATCGTCGACCCTCCACATTTGCTGACGAACTCTGTGGAGAATTCCGTTGAACACTCTGGGACAATATTTCTGAAATAATAATATGTGTCTCCACACATATGATTGTTGCACCTGATATCAAAGTATCAAAGATTTTTGTTCACCTTCACCTCGACATTGCAAGCCATCAACAGAGAAATCTCTTCATGTTTTTCTGCAAAGTTCGAACTCTTTTCACTGTTTCTTGATAGATTGGTCCGGCATTCAGATTTATAGTGACCAAACTGTGATATCGATAACACTCAACGATAGACTTCGGTCTAACCGACATTGAGTTTGATTGGTCTCGGCCTCGTGTTGTAATGACAAGAAAATTTTCATAAAATTTATTTTCACGATAATTAACGTGAATAATAAATTATCGTATTTTATAATTTATTTTACGGATTTATAAGGCTAGTTTGATGTTATAATGGGGAAAGAATATAAAATATGAATGAAATGTAACTCTAATACGTAAATACGGGAAAATACGATCTTAATATAAAAAATACCGTATTTATATGAAAATGACCTAAACCTAATTTTGGTACTTATTTTTCTTTATATCCCACTTAGATTAAAATAATTTTTCACTAAATAACCACTAACTCTCCACTTAAATTATTTTAGTTAATTTAATTCTCTATATATACAAGTTATTTCCTTCCTCCAAATCTTTTGCAAAAACACAATTAAACATCATTACCGTATTGGATTATAGTTAGACAAGAAAATAGAGGGAGGAGACATTTAAGGATAGGAAAAGAAGCTTGATGGTAAGACGAATACGACGAAAATCCGTTATCACTCTTTAGAGAAGGTAATCATTTTGGTTAGAAATTTTATGAAAAACTGTATACTCGTTGATAAATATTGATATTAATATATGTTTTATTTTCTCATGTTTAGTTTTTAAATAAGTTAACAAAACATGATTTGGAGTTGTAAATCTTAAGATATAAATCAAAATATACGGATACGTCAACCTGTAAACTGATTACAGAAATGATTTTGTGCCTTAAGATGAATTATATAGTAGGCCATAAAAGACAAGCCTTATATCACTGTAAAGATATGAGTCTAGTTTTCAGAACATTTTACCAATAATTATTTGAAATAGTATGTAGAGAGTTATGAGGTAATTAATATAATAAGGTCAAACTGTCCAAAGTAGCAAAAAATAAAAATTTAAAATAATTAACTGTTATTATTGATAAAGTTTTATGATGGAATCCTTATATCACTGAAAAGGTATAGAAGTGCAGTTTATGTCGATTTTCACGGAATAATTTTTGGAGTTGTATACAAAAAATTATAGATTTAAATACGTCAAAAGATCATGTTGGATAGAATCTAGGACACCCGTTTCAGAGGCCAGGAAGCTCGTTTCCGAGGCCGGAACGTTCGTTTCAGAGTTCGGGACATCCGTTTTTCTAGAGATCGACACACCCGTTTCAGAGGTCGGGATATCCGTCCCAGAGGTCGGGATACCATGTCAAAATCTTCTGGATTAAGAATGATTGTTTTGATCCCAAAATAACTCCAGACACTCACAAATAGCACTAATGATTTTACACGAAATACGAATAAATATGTTTAACATCGTAACGCGAACAACAAAATGTATTAATATATTAATCCTATCATGTTATAGGATCTGGAGATTTCGTTCGTTGAGACGTACAGGACAAGTTGAGCGTGCGCGTAACGAAGTTACAATTAGAATGTAACGTTTAGATTTATTACGTGTGTCAGATGCGTATTATTACACTCATGGTATAATAATATGCATTGGAATCTGTGGATGTGATTACTAAATGTGGCTGACATAAAATATTGACTGCAACTGCTGTGTGTCGTGATAAGATGATGTGTGTGTTTGTGTTATGCCTTGATTACTAGTATAAAAAAAAATGAGTGAGTAAAAAAAATGTAAATCCATAATTCGAAAGATAACTCTGCAGTATAAAACACAAAAAGTGTTGTGTCTGTTGTTTGAGTTATACAGTGACTTTATGGTGACATTCTTTCATCGACCTTTTGGTATGAGGGTAACTCGCTGTAGAAAACCCTAGGCTCCGGTTTGGCTGATCCCCTTTTGCTGATGTCCATTTTGATAAAGTTGAATAAAACTTGATAAGTTGAAATTGAATAAGTCTCGCCAAGGACACAACTATAACATTGAGGGTATCCATTGTTTGTTTTTACTGTGATTTTAAGATGAAAATTATGAATATCGGATTGATATAATAAGTTTTAGAGTGCTGGATCAAATGACCTAAGAGGTCATTTCTCTTTCCTTTTCCTATCATTTTCTCTCGTATAACCCCAGGTAAGGGGATCGACACGTTATTGAGCTCATATGGCTCACGGTTACTATTTTTCTGTGTTATCAGGAGGTAGAGACGACGAACAAGTGTGATATAGGTTCTGATGTTAATAGGCATCTACTGTACTATGGTTTATGAACTAAGTGAAATATGTAATAAATGAGAAGTTTCCGCTGTATTTGAAAACATTATTTGATTATGTCTAAGTGGATTTTATTTATTTTCGTGCCTAAATCAGTTAAGTATTTTTTGTCTAACTGGAATGTTGGGACTCAACGACAGTGACATCATTTGTATTACTATATCTTAATTTGTTATGAAAAGTCGAAACGTTACACGTGCTCTTTCTCCCAGAGAATTAAAGAACTGATTCTCTTGATTTCCTCCACGGTTAGAATTTCCTCTACTGTTTCATCTAGCTCCTACTCCTCCTTTGCCTCTTCCTTTGCTTGAAGAAAAGGAGCAACTCGTAACCTTTAGAGCTTGTTCCTCCTCTTTCTCTTGATGATTCAATTTTTGCTCATGAATCAATAGAGAACTTTACAATTCATTAATTAACAGCGCATTAACATTATTGGCTTCCTCGATAGACACACAACGAAATTAAATTTCGGTGTCATAGAACGAAATATCTTCTCAACCATGGTGACATCATCAGCCTTATCACCATAGATGCGTATTTTGTTGACAATTAACATTGTCCTGAAAAAATATTATGAGACTGACTCCCCAGATTTCATGCACAACATCTCGAACTTCGAGCGAAAAGCTTGAAGCTACTGTATCTTAGCTCTCGTCGTTCCATGATACTTCTTCTTCATGGACTCCCAAATGTGCTTCGATATCCTTTCAAAGGATCTTTTCTAGGATTGAACGACCAATTACCTGGAATAAATAATTTTTTGCCTTCAAATCCTTCAATCGATGCACCTCCAACTCGGAATTTTGTGCATCTGTCCAAGTCGTTACTGCCACGGGTTCGACCACTCCATTCTGAACTACTTGTAAATATTCCTTGGATCTCAAGAAGTTCTCCATCAACGTGCTCCAATGATCATATTGACCATCGAAACGAGGAATTGCATGTTGCAAGAAATTCTCGTTGTTTGACATTATTATTTACTGTTGTAAAACAACAATGATGAAGCTATTGCAAAACAACGTTTCTTTTCTCATACTCACTCACTCACTTTTTCTTTTTCTTTTTCTTTTTTTATTGGCTCTGATACCACTGGTAGGAATATTTTATGGATAAAAATCTGAGAGAATCTGTGTTTTCATTAATTAGGAAAGGTCTATTAAATAGGCAAATTACAAAACAAAAAAAGAAAATCACGTTCACACTACTCCACTACAGATAATGATGGGAATGAATAAAAATCTGCTAACAACCCACTACACAGCAACCAACAACTGGATAATATCCTAATAAATAGAAGACATTTATTTTTGTAACATATCAATGTAAAATAAGTTAATTTATGATTAAACCGTTGGATTTAAAAATTTACGATTGAGATTGAAAATTTATTTTTAGCATTAATTGAAAAGAGAAAGCATCCTTCAATCTTAACCTTGATCTCCACATTAACGGTTTAGTCATAAACAAGCTTACAAATAATCATATGAGAAATGCTAAATATACTTGTTTGTGCACTCTCTTTGGATATTGTTTCTCTGATTGATTGATTTATGATAGTCATCTCTGAGTCTCGTGTGATAAGCTGATTCAATCCTAAAATCCATGAATCAGAAAGAGAATATATAAACAGAGAATGTCAGAGAGAGTGTGCAATTAGCATTCCTCATAAATAAATGAGAAATGTTAAATACATTCGTTTGTTCACTCTTTTGAATGCTTTTTTTTCTGATTGGTTCATTTATGATAACCATCATCTGGGTCTTACGGGAAGAGTTGATTCAATCCAAAAATTCACCAATCAAACAGAGAGTAATCAAGAGGAGTGTCAGAGAAAGTATAATTAGCATTTCTCTATATAAATCGTGTATTGTTAATTAAACTTAACAATAAAAATATTTTATATTTTTTTATTTTTGGATTTAATTTTCACCCTTCATTACTCTCTAGTAACAAATACTAAAACATACTTCTCTCCATTTCAGAAAAATTACGAAAAATTGACTTAATATGATTATTAATGAAATCATTGATTTATTGTAATAGACAAAAATACCCTTGTATGTTGATGGGTAAAAATAAAGAAGAATTGTAGGTGGATGAACAAAGAAAAAATAATAATGAAAAAGATAATATAATATAATATAATAATATTATGAACTTTTACACACTTAAAAGTCACCAACTTAGACAATATTATAATTTATATGAGAGATAATTTTTAATAAAATATCCTAATTTATCTAAAGCAAAAAAATAATATTTTTTTCTCTTTTTTAGAGGGTTAGGAGATAAACCGGAAGAAGTTGATTTTTGTACTATTTTTTCATCGAGGAAAATTGACATTAAACCCCACCGAACTTCCGCACGTTTGCACATAATTCCTCTAGCTTTCAAAAGAAGCAGTTAACCCCCCAAACTCAAGGATCAAAATGCTGCCGTCTGTTTTTCCATCCCACATGACGGAGATTGGGACGCATGCGCTCCTTTGCTCGAATGAAAAGGTCCATTGTGTATTTATGGGGTGATTCTTGACCCTTTTACCCTTGCTAAACCTAATCTCCATCTCAAATCTCTCATTTCCCTGATTTTCTCCCCCAAACTGTTCTTCATCCTGTCACAACATCCTCTCATCTCACAAACCCTCGCAATGAGCATCAAATTATTTCATCAATTTGACAATCTGAGCAGCTTTCTACGGGAGAATCTAAGGGAGAGACCTCAACAACACAATAGAGATAGGAAGTGTAGCATAGTAGAAGACATAGAACCACTGAAATTCCATCTTGTGTTGGCAGTGGCGCCACCATGTTGTTGGAGTCATCTTGTTCCCGAGCTTTTTAGCCCAAAAATGATTAATCAGCATACACCATAAACCAAGAAGTGTTCTAACTATATTTTTCTTCAATTAGCCCTTCTGTTCAGAAAACGCACAACTGTGGGCTTTCTTGAAGATGGTGCGACTTGTTGTGTGAGATCATGGCGGCAGTTAATGGCCTACAATCTCACCTGTTCAACCCGGATGTCCACCTTTTGAATCAATTATGAACAAAAAGCAGCTCAATTCTTCAGCTATTCAACCCAGATCTGCTTTCGGTTTTCAAACTTACAAATCTAGGGTTTTCGATTTCATCGGAGGAAAAAGAACAGATTAGTTCCAGATTGAGAAATTTGAATGAATGATTGGATAGGGTTGTTTTTGTTTGATTTAGATGAGATTGGGAAAATAATTCGGAAAATATTTATTTTAGGGTTATCTGATTTATATTTCTGTTCGTTTCATATAAAATAAGAAAAAAGATGGAGATGGTGTTGCCTTTGTTTCAGCTAAAAGAAAAAAGGGAGGAAAGGAGGAAAGGGAAGGAGGAAGATGATGGGTGGGGGTGGGGATGGGGGTGGGGGTTGGATGGAAAAGAATGAGGCAGCAGGTAGGTGGGGGCATTATAGTCTGTTAAACCTTTTCCGTTAAGAAACTTGACAGTAGCTGACGGTGCCCAAAACTTAGGGGGTTAACTACTTGTTTTAATAGTTGAAGGGTTTATGTGCAAACTCTTGAAAGTTCGATGAAGTTTTATGTCATTTTCTCTTTCATTAAAAAACAAAGAAAACGAAAAACACATTATGGATTTGACTGTGGATCAATTATCTTGGTCGACAATCACAAAATCATTATCAGAAATGCGGCAAAACCTTTGCACACTTGCTCAACCCGCAGCGCAGTCTGCTGGACTGCTGGTTGTTAGCAGTTTTGTCAATAATATGAATCAATTTCAGTAAGGTAAAAGGAAAACATTAGCTGTGCAAGCTACCATTATTTTTTCTTCTTCAACTTAGCATCTGTGCCAAGAAAACATGACATTGAGGCATTGAAATCATTTTATGAGCAGTAAATTTCTTTCTGTTCGACTACTTTGATCAAGAATACAACCTGTGATCCACTTTTATCATGACTACTATAAGGCGAGCAGCAGCTGCAGCACCATAATCTTCTTGTCCTGATCTCATGATCCACCAGACACCGAATCGTTGTGCTTCGGGTAAAGCACCTTCAAGGCATGTAAACAGTCACATCCAACGGTGTCCTGCTGTTGGATTTCCCGTCTTCACCGATGACCGGAATGAAGGAGGAGGAGATTTCGCCATCCTACTTTCGTTCACACCTAGAAAAGAATCAACGAGGCCAAAAATAAGAAATAACACAGCAGAAAGTTTTTAGACACGGAGAATGTACATTTAAGCATATGGACTTACAAGCATCAGTTGATTTTCCACCCAAAGAAGATCTGCGAAGCTTTTCTGGACCGGTCGACTGAATCCCAGTCAGCGACTCTCTCCTTGACCCTGTCGAGCTAGTCTTGACAGGCAATTTTGCATCAGCAGCCATGTTCCTGCTCCTGATGTGTGCTTCTGTCTTTTGCTGACTCCTGCAAAATGAAGAGAATGTGTGGATTTGTAACCTGTCTTCATCATAACTACATTTTTCATGAATGGATCAACATCCACATAAGGATTATCCCATATGAATAAAATGCGCTTGTAACCATCATCAGAAACTGTGGCAAGCTATTCTGGAAAATAACCAAATGCTATGGATGAAGAGGAATCATAATTCGAATACAATTTAAGCAATATTTAAAGGAACGTACGTACTTCTTATCCGAACCATTGATGAACTTCCCGAGGGTCCGGATTGATTTCTTGATTTGAGATCTCTTTCCATGTCCACTTCT
>JAOVYX010003143.1:0-11196 GCA_035668315.1 Drosera spatulata
CTAGGCCTACAAGTGTGACAGAGATCAGAAGCTTTCTGGGGTTGGCAGGTTACTACCGTCGGTTTGTGGAGGATTTTCCAAAGTTGGCCATGCCTTTGACTAGTCTTACTGGGAAGAATACGAAGTTTATTTGGTCGGAGAGCTTTGAGAAGGCATTTTAAGAACTCAAGAGACGTCTTATCTCAGCTCCGGTACTTACACTTCCCTCCAGTGAAGAAGGGTTCTGTGTGTACAGCGATTCGTCCAAGCAAGGACTTGGGTGTGTGCTGATGCAACACAGGAAGGCGATAGCTTATTCATTGAGACAATTGAAGCCATACGAGCTAAATTACCCGACGCATGATTTAGAGTTAGCCGCGGTGGTGTTTGCAATTAAGATTTGGAGACATTATCTCTATGGTGTGTCTTGCAAAATCTTCACCGACCACAAGAGCCTGAAATACATCTTCACTTAGAAGGAGTTGAACATGAGGCGATGAAAATGGCTGGAGTTGCTGAATGACTATGATGTAGATATTCAGTATCATCCAGGAAAGAAGAATGTGGTGGCCGATGCTCTAAGCAGAAAGGTTCAGAGTACGGATGGGAACTTGCATATGATGGGGATTACGCAGGATGTGCTAGTTGATGAGTTTCGTAAGATGGAGATCGGGGTTCGTGCTGGGACAGCAATTGAAAGACTCTCTGAAATACAAGTGTGCTTAAACCTCCACGAGGAGATAGCTCAAGCACAATTGACTGATGCTGCGCTTCAAAAGTTGAGGGAAGAAGCTCAGAAGGAAACAACAGCGGGGTTTGTGGTTCATGAAGACGGATCACTGCGATTCTAGAATCGAATTTATGTACCCAATGATGAGGTGCTGAAAACGAAGATTCTGAAGGAGGCTCACCAAAGCCTTTATTCCGTTCATCCAGGGGATACTAAGATGTACCAGGATTTACGGAAGTGTTACTGGTGGAGCAATATGAAACGGGAGATTGTTGACTTTGTCAGCAAATGTCTTTTCTGTTAGCAAGTGAAGATTGAATATGGAAGTGGGATACGATATCCATGGACTTCGTGGTGGGTCTTCCTAGCACGGTTGGAGGGCTGAACTCCATCTGGATCATCATGGATAGCTTGACAAAGTCCGCACATTTTCTACAAGTCAAGAACACATGGAGTGTCGAACGATTGGCTCAGTAGTATATAAGGACCATTGTGCGACTTCATGGAGTTCCTAGCACAATAGTGTTTGATAAGGACACGAGATTTCAATCTCGGTTCTGGAAAAGTCTGCAAGAAGCTCTTGGTACGCGGTTGAACTTCAGTACTGCCTTTCACCTAGTAATTGATGGTCAAACGGAACGTACAATACAGACTCTGGAAGGTATATTGCGAGCGTGTGCTCTCGATTTTCAAGGCTCTTGGGATCACCATTTGCTGTTTGTTGAGTTTACGTACAACAATAGCTATCATTCCAGTATCGGTATGGCGCCATTTGAATCATTATACGGCCGAAAGTGAAGAACACCGGTGCATTGGAATGACATTCAAGATGTGGTTCAACTAGGACCAGAACTAGTTGACAAAGTGAAGTTGATTCAAGGGAGAATGAAAACGGCTCAGGATCGACAAAAGAGCTATGCCGATGTTAGACGCAGACCTTTGAAATTCGAAGTCGATGATCATGTGTTTCTGAAAATATCACCAATCAAAGGCGTTAGGCGTTTCGTCAGGAAGGGAAAGCTCAGTCCGCGGTATATTGGGCCATTTGAGATCCTCGAGAGGGTCGGAGAAGTGGCGTATCAGCTAGCATTGCCAGCTGATCTGTCTATAGTGCACAATGTTTTCCATGTATCGATGCTTCGCAAGTACATGCCGGACCCTAGCCATATCATCAAGTATGATCCCTAGCAATTAACTGAGAGGTTGACATACGAGGAGTGTCCTCAAGAAATCCTCGATCGTCGCTTCAAGGTATTGAAGAATAAAACAATAGCATTGGTGAAAGTGCTCTGGGCAAATCACTTGACTTCAGAGGCAACCTGGGAAGTTGAAGAAACTATACGGGAGCATTATCCGTATTTGTTTGACTCTTAGAGCACTCGACTCAAGTTTCGGGGACGAAACATCCTAAGGTGGGGAGGATGTAAAGTCCCAGAAAATTATTATCAAATAAATATAAAAATTATGATCAAATAATAGTTCGAAAATTAATAAACGTAACGAAAATATGCGTTTTCTCCTTTGTAATAAATTAAAAGTAAAAAACGAATCTCCTTTCAAAGTTTTAGACGTAACGTTACGTTCATAACATTAAAACTTGTGACAAAGTTGGGATAACTTTTTGTCGTAGAAAAATTTGGAAAATTATATGTTAATTAATAAGATGATTTTACGAGCGTTGTGATAAAATTTGAGTAAAAGCTGTGGGAGATATGTGATTAATTAATCTTGTGATTAAACGAATCGGGGATTTTATTGTTTAATATCTATCCATTTCTCCACCCACTTCTCCACCTCAACCACCTTCCGCACTCTCTTCCACTCACTTCTCCACCCAAGCTCAGCACTTCCAGGGAGCAAAAGAAGCACGCATCTCCTCCCCTTCTCCTCCATTTTCTTTGCACCTCAACCACCTTCCGCACTCCCTTCCACTCACTTCTCCACCCAAGCTCAGCACTTCCAGGGAGCAAAAGAAGCACACATCTCCTCCCCTTCTCCTCCATTTTCTTTGCACTTCCTCTCTTCCACTCTTGTGTCTCTCTTGTGGTCGAACATAATTTTTTTTGAATTATAGCAAGAACCAATCAAACCAAGCTCTGAGACTCACGTAGCTAGACTTTTTGGGCTCAGAGGGGTGAGGTGAGCACAAGAGATGGAAGGAAGGCAGCTCCAACAGCAGAAAACGCCTCAAGGACGAGAAAACGAGCAAACGGTGCTTCACACGTCAAAGGAAAGCAAAACAAGCTCAAATCCATTTCAACAAGAGGGTGAGCTTTTTCTTCTCTATTCATAACCTCTAAATGATCATATGTGATCAAAAAATAAGAAAAATAACAAGAAAAACAGGCCACGGACAAAGAAACGTGTTATTTGATCCAAAAGACGAGTTATGCTCGTGAGACCCAAAAATCTAAGATTTTATGTATCAAACAAGCCCAAAACTAAACAAAAATGACAAAAACTAAGTAAATATTATATCTATGAAGTTTTAGATCATTTGGGATTGAATTGGTTGGGTAAAACGTAAAAACGAACAAACCAGCCATACCAGTTTCTTGGACAGCTTTGATGTTCGATATTAGAATACATTTTTACCCAAGTTAGAGGTTGATTCAACAAATGCGTCTTAGAACAAAGTTGTAGATAACTTCTTGAAGTTTCCAATGAATCAAGAATCACTCAATTTGATTAAGAAACGAATAAGTTATGCCTATTCAAAATTAGGACTGAAAATATGAAAAACCGTCAGCTAGTGGCCTGTATTCAGTCGCGGCCGCGACAAGACCTGTAGCTGCCGCGACGCCTCTCAGCCAGTCCAGGAAATTATTTTTCGACGTATTTATGTGTCGTATCAAGCCGTATACTCTTTATGACTATTAAAATACCGTATTTGGACAAGAAAACATAAAAAAATACGCGTTTGATTGTATAAAAAGCCATGAATACAAAGTTGAATAAAAGTACGTAGTAGCTTACTTATTTGTACGATATACGTAAATACGTGGAAATAACGGAATATATGTAAGAATACGTAATGAAGTAGTAGACGTATCTATAGATGTATAATACACATGAATACGTAGAAATAATGAAATATATGAAAGAAGTATATAGTAACGAACGTATCGTATTTATACTGTGTAAAAACTGAGACGTAAACTGTTTTTCCTTTGGTGTAAAGTAAACAACCCGAGACTCACATACAAGATAACGTTCAGATTTCTAGTTTGGATGGCGATACATATTGATATGCTAGTTGTATATTAACGCGTGATGGATAGTTTTGCCTTGTGTGATATTGTGTTGTGTTATGTTTGCATTTCTGTGTTATTGTATGATGGTGTGGTAGCACTTGTAACTTATTGCAGTACATGATAACCTAACATTAATAGTCCTAATACTAGGGTTTGGGTAGGTTTTTCTCCGTTACCCCTGTACGATATATGAATGTGATAAAGACAAGTGATAGGTTTACAAGGTTTGACACACGATAATGAACAAAAGGTTAGGGTTAATATAGATTAATCCTATAAATGATGTCATGTTAAAGATGAACATGCAAAATAGGAATGAATTCTTGAGAGGTGAGGTTAAACTCCGAGTTTGTTAATCCTATTGAGTTGTTACACCGTGACTTGGGGAAGATGTCATGTTAAACTATACAGGGATGAGTAGTTGCGACTAATCATCTTATACGCATAGATAACCCTGTGAGGTTGTCAGGTTGTGGGGTATCTCGCTGCAGGAGACCCTTGGGCGTCGTTACAGGTTGATCCCCTGTTTCGAGTTACCCCGCACTTTAAGCTTCTAGAAAAAGCTATGGATTTACATGTTTGGCCAAGGTCACAGTTTTAATAAGAGGGTATTTGTGGTGTGTCATGAATGTTAATTGTATGACTGATTTTGTTGTGGTTTCAAAACAGATTGTTCTCTCTTCTTTCCTTTTTGTGCTTTCCCTGAAAAGGGCGCCGGCACGTTACTGAGCTCGTATAGCTCACGGCGTTGCTTTTCTTCTGTTTATTGATTTTCATCTTTTCAGGTGCAGAACATGAAGAAGGATTTTGATTAAGCTATGATCCTGTTTGTAATATTAATGCTTGGGAACAACATTTCTAAGTTTCTGCTGTTTTAATATGTAATAAATAAGTAAACTTGTGGATCTAATTTGATAATGCTTTAAGTATATTTCCATTTGGATTTATTCTAAACCGAGTTGAGTTGAATTGCCTGGGTAGGGTTTGTGGGACCCTAACGACAGTAATGCCACGAGCATTTTCAGAAAAGGACTTGAAAATCAGGACGTTACAAAAGCCTTACAAAGGGGTTTGGAACAAAAGGTGCCATAGTCGTTCCAAAGGTTCAAGTAAGGACTAAGTCAAAAGCAAGGATGAAGTAGGAATTGAGAGCTCAAGTGATTGAAGGGTCGAGCTTGCTAGACCTATCAAGTATAATGCCACTTGGTCTTTGGTTGATGAGATGGTGAGATCCATTACATCGCGGTATCAGCATATGATTGGATACCTGCTAGAGGAAACTGGGTCTACTTGTCGAAGAAGACTTGCCCCACCTATCCACCCTCAAGATACGATCAGACATTGTACAACGGCCTGAGCAATGAATAGATGAAAAGAACAGTCCTTAGGTGTCGACATTCTTTTCTTCATCACACTAGGAGTCAAGTTTTATTTGACCCATATATATATAAACTGACATTCTTTCTTACGCGATGTCTTAGTTTAAGAATAAGTAAGGAAAGTTACTAGGGAAGTGTCAGTATGGCCAGTTTCGTTCCCTACTTTAAAAGAGCCGATTTGCTTAAAAGAAGAGAAAGTGTAGATTAAGAAGGAGTTGGGCCTATAATAGGCATTCGTGTGAGGTTGAAACAGGCTATGATAGGAATAGCAACTCTTTTATGGGACTTTGTTCTTTTACCGATGTTGAAAGAGCTGCATATGAACTGGTCGAGTGAATGGCTACTGCAAGATAATCCGCAGCTCTCGAATCAGAGTAGGCTGCCTTTCCTGTTTTTTCATCTGTTGATGCGACATTAGTGTCTTTTGCTGCGACGCCGTTTCTTTTTTTACTATAACGGATGGGCAACAGTCACAACAGCCCCTGTTTACCGTTTCTTTTATAGAAACCGTTTGGTTGTATTTGGGCTGGGTACCGTGGCCACATTATCATCATTTTCCTGTAATTCTTTTAAGTTTTACTCTGTTCATTAAAAACTATAATATTTATTCACGTAAATATAAAATTGAATGTTTTACGAATGATCCATTTTTTTTTTGTAAAATTATCATAAGATGATAAAGATAGTTTAAGTTATGAAATAATATTTCTCATAAAAATTTCAATCGATTAGAAAATAACTTCCAACTCATCTCAAGGAATCCGTTAGGAAATATTAACACTTTGATATTATGATGGAAAAAATACTTCATCTATCCAATTCAAATATATTTCATTATTTAATCTGAATTCTGTGAAATTTTTTTAATAATGTTTGATCGTCCTACAATATATATTCATTTGAAATATATAGATTAAATTATCATTATTTCACGATAAATATATCAAAAACAACATTTGATCGTTATACAGCATCAGTCAAAATTTATAATGAAAATCCAACGGTTGCAGTTTCAATAGAATTATGGAATATTAATCATCCAAATCATTAGTATTTCTTGAGTTAATATTTTGATTTAATTAAAAAATTAACTTTTTTTACCTAACGAAAAAGGTACTCATGTTATTTGTAAGGAAAAAAAAAAAAAACCATATGTCAATTCATCCGTTAAGGAGCAGATCACACGGTACATCTTTGCTAAGTGCTTACCATATCATTCACACTTATAATCACGCGTTCGAACGTAGCAGTTTCTTTCTGTTTATCACTTAAATAATCTTCCGTCAACTATCGTTTCTCTCACTTGTCGATTTCAAATTAGGGTTTTGCTAGTCTCTACCGACGATAAATCTTCTCCAAATTAGGGTTCTTGTTCAATTCCTGCACAAAGTCGAATCTCCGAGTTCGTTATAATGGCAGATCCTCAGAAGGGTATGAACAATTTTCTCTCTTTCTTCTCAATTTCCCCTAATTGATTGATTTCGCTAAACAAGCAGTGATTCATGTGTTCTTTTTGATTTTGCAGCTTGTCATTTTGTAGCAAAACCAACAAAGAATCGAAGGAGAAGGGCAATCGAAGACGACGAAGAAGAAGAAGAAGATACGAATTTCCTCTTGCAAAAGAAGAAGGTTCTGAAAGCTGATAATAAGTTGGTTTTCTCATCTGGGTCGTCGAGGAAATCGGTTCCCTATGAATAGTCATCGGGTAATTCGAAGAAGCCGTTGTTTCATTACGAATCATCGAAGGAGATTCAGGTGGCGAACGATAGCAAGGCGACGGCTACGTTGGAGACGGAGACGGAGACGGAGTTCACGACGGATGCGAGGGCGATATGGGAGCGGATGCTGAAGCAGGTGGAGGAGACATTGAAGGGGAAGAAGAAAAAGGGGGTGGGGGACGAGCAGGTGTATAAGGGGTATTCATGGGTATACGGATTATAAGGCTGGGTTTAGAAGGGAGCAGTCGGTTGCTTCGAAGAAGACGGGTGGGTCACATGGGCCTCTTAGGGCGTCGGCTCACATTAGGGTGTCGGCAAGGTTTGATTATCAGCCGGATATTTGTAAGGATTATAAGGAGACTGGGTATTGTGGGTATGGTGATGCTTGCAAGTTTATGCATGATCGAGGGGATTATAAGTCGGGTTGGCGGATGGAGAAGGAGTGGGACGAAACTGAGAAGTCAAGGAAGAGGAATTTGGCAATGGGGGTTGGTGATGGGGATGATGCTGGTGCAGGGAATGATGACGACAACGACGAGGATGCGCTGCCGTTTGCTTGCTTCATTTGCAGGAATCCTTTTGTGGATCCGGTTGTGACTAAGTGCAAGCGTTACTTCTTTGAGCATTGTGCGTTAAAGATATTTTTCTGTTCTGTACTTTATTCTGTTAACCTAATGCATCTGTTTTGATATGCCTATGGGTCTAATTGCATGTGGAAGACGATTAAATAAAAATATCATTGTTTATTCTTAAGTTTCTTGCTTATGAGTTTCAATTTAGTGGATCGTCTTTCCTGTTTTGAAATCTAACAGTTTTCCTCTTTCATCTGTAGCATCATTCGAGGAACAAGAAATGCTATGTGTGCAACCAGCCAACGCTTGGTATTTTCAACCCTGCTCATGAGATTCGAAGAAAGATGGCAGAGGACAGAAAATAAAGAGCTTGTGACGATTCTCTTGTTTGAGTATGTAGTTCCTTTTGTTCATCTGATAAGTTCCAGTAACTCTTTGTACTATTGATGGAGTGTTTTAACTTTCGTCTGTTTGACTTGGAGAGATGGATTATGTACATTAACGATTATTTCTGTCAGCGTTGATTCTGAAATTTCTGCTAAAGAAGGTTTTCTTTTCTTCTTCTTCCTTTTTTTTTTTTTGTTGCTAAATAAGGTTATTGAGAGATATATGATGAGGGATTTATTGATGTAAGGCATATGGTGAATGTAGCTTTTCGCATGTATATGTTCCTTTCCTGTCATGAAAATGTCTGTGAAGGCCTCTTCCATGTTGGTCTCCTCTTGATTGGTTTCTTTGTAACTTTGTTCGCTGTTGCCACCACATAACGTTGAATCCTTCAGTGCATGCTAAAAACAAGTGTGATAGTATTCTCGAGTGGCTGTGCCCTCTACTGTTTTCCCCTAGTGGCCTATATTTTAGTATAGTTTCATCTTGCTGCACTTAACGAGAACAAAAGAAGAGCCATGACTAATCATGCATTTGTAGAAAATTTCTTTGTAGGTTATCAGGTTGGCGACCGATACCATAAGCTGCATGCCTGTTTTATTTGCACTTTTTTTGCTAGTAAATAGACCTGGGTTAAACTTTTGTGACTGATGAACTTGCTTTGCCCTGCAGTCTCTGTCCACTCTTTTTCCTTGGATGAGACCAACAAAATCGTGTTCTAGTTGGTACTTCAGTTTGATGCTCGGGCTCCAACAAAATCAAGTTAGTAATGGCCATCAGCATGTTGATGATGGCCCGTGTTACAACACTATCGTCATGGTGTTCAGTTAATCCGCATCGGTTGATGGTTAACAAAGTAATTAGATACGTGCCAAAGCCGTATTTCAATCAGCCATGAAGTCATGAAGATTGAACGGAGTATTGTGGGCTGCATCTGGAGAACATGTAAGAAATTTTGGTCCTTTGGCACGAATTTGGGAACGACTCTTCTATATGATCTGTGGACAGCTTTCAGTAGTTCTTCATTGGACTAAGAATTCTGTTCAATGTTGGTTACCATTTGTTACTCGTGCCTCGGTTCAGATTGTTGCAGTATGTAATAAGAATTGGCTTGCAGATAACTGACCTTGATGGAAGTACTTTGAGCTGTTTACGGAGCTTTATGTTCATTGTGATGCACGAATTTTGTTAAAGTTGTGCATTATTTACATAGTAATGTTCTCACGTCGAGCGGTATCGAGGCTTGTTACTATGTCGTGATTCTATACTGCCCGGCTCCTATAATCGATTGGTGAATAGAGCAATTACTGGAGCCTGAAGGCTGATCAACACAGGGGACGGCCCTCTTTTGTGATTCAATTCTTGCAATGTGTCGTTTTAGAGGTCTCTTAAATTTGTTAAGACACGTGCCATCTCTATGAGAATTTGAGATGGTTTGCCAAATACTCTTCGTGTTGTACCTAATATAAATAATATTAGGGCTTTTTATAAACCAGTTGTGTTGGTTGATTTCAAAGAAAAAAAACAACAAAACTGATTCCATTTTTCAAGAACAAAAATTCAAACAAAAAAATCATAAAAAAATAATACAACTTAAAAATTTTACACGTTGATTAATGAAAAAATCGAATTAAGGACAAGCTTATTTGCTGTTGTTGTGAAGGAAACATATCGATAGTTTGATATTACATTGGGTTGAAGTGAGAAGTGAAAGATCATGGTAGACCTCGATGTTGAGCCGTATGTCTCCCAAGCTAGACTGCAGATTCAGTACGTGTCCGGTAGAACTGAGGAACAAATGCATTCTTTGCCTCACCTTCCCGTTGAAGTTCATTCCACCAATCTTCCTCCACCCCGAAATATATTTTAGGACCATGGTTCCTATCTGAGTGCACTGGCAGCCTCATCAGCTTTGGACATCCCAAGATATATAGAGTCTTCAAGCAAGTAAAAGGTAGGGCTTCATGGCATGTGCTTGTCAAATTAGGCAATTCGGTTTACCACAAGTCTGTGAGCTTCGCAAATGGGATCTGATGAGCTTCCATGTAGACAGTGTTACATCCCACTATCACTTCTTCAATTTGATAGCAAGACTATTTTGAACCGCTCAAGGTTGGAAAGAAAAGCAAAAGCTGTTAAGTCTTTCAGATTTCCACAGCAAATGACACAAATGTGTGTTAAGTTTTTTGAAGCTTGGGATGCATCTTACTCCCGAGTTAGGCACACCACTGACACTTGAATCCTCTCCTCCTCCCAAACCAATGGATTCCAGATCCTCACAATATTCTATGTTAAGAGCTTCGAGATGAGTTGCAATTTTCGGCAGGGATGCTTTCAGAATATTTGACTCCTCGAGATGCTGAATGCAGAGAAAGCTTGTACAGATCATTAAACTCAGAAAGCTCAGGTACTTGTTGAGAGGATCTTGTTACGAACGGGTCGGTTAATAATAAACACAAACAATAACGAGTGCGCAAAAATAAATTGAGATAAAGATTTTTACGTGGAAACCCTTACGGAAAAAATCACGGACGGTCGCCGACGACGAAAAATCCACTAAATAAAGAGAAAATACAAAAAGAGTTACACTCAAAATATTGAAAATCTCACAATAAGGATAGAGATAATAATCTCTAAAACAAATCCCTTAAACCCTCAATGTGTTTTTATGTGTATATATGAATAGTGTTTTTTTTTTTTTTTCACCAATTCACTTTCTCTCCACTCAAATACTTTTTCTCTCCTGCCTTTCCCTTCTCCTTGCGTCTCAGTTTACTCCTGTCTTTCTCACCATCAATCCTCTTCTTCCTTTTAAAAGCAGCATCACGCGCAGAGCCACACGGGGGAGGACGCGGAGACAAACGCTTGAAGGATAGCTTTAAGGAGCTTGAAGTGCGTTTTCAAAGGAGTAAAAACGGGTTTGACATCTTTTATGCCAAATCGGTCAAGAACCTTCTCAATATACTTCTTCTACCTCAAGGTCAAGACTCCATGCTTTCTATCCTGCTCGATCTCCATGCCCAAAATCTTTTTTGCTGAGCCGAGATCCTTCATATCAAACTCACTACTGAGTTGCGCCTTCAACTTGTCAATAGTCCCTTTGCCTCTACCAGCGATCAACATATCATCTACATAGAGCAAAAGATATACCTGACTCCCATCAGGTTGTTGCTGATG
>JAOVYX010003144.1:0-11196 GCA_035668315.1 Drosera spatulata
CCCCCCACACACACACACACAAAAGTTCAGAAGATACAAAACCTGCTCTAGCAGTGTTCTTGGTCGAGCCTTTTCACCCTTGGCAAATGCTTCCGCAGCCTAACAACAGAGTCAAAAAATTACCAAGAGGAATATATAGATTTACATATGAGCAGCTTGCAGTACAATTAAGGAACTTTCGCATATCTCCTGGAAATATAAAGCTATGTAAAATAAAGAAGCTTACTGCTTTATAATATTCCTTCATCATGCCTCGATATTCCTCGACAGCCTGGCGAAGGGCAGCATAAGTATCATCTTTGTCTACACCATTCAGAAGAACCACAACAGATGAGAGGTGTCAATTTTTGGAGTTTGAGCCAATTACATGTCTCATATATATCTCACTGCAAAGAATTGTTGTAACAGAGTTCAATATACCTCCAATGTCGTAGAGTTCCATGTCTAGTGTTTTACTATCGGACTCCTCAAAAGGATCCATGAGAGGTCCATCCACCACTGGGTCAAAGTACCCCGCTCTCCTAATCCTCGGTCTATGGACCTTCGGAGGCCATTCAGGTTCTGAAGGTCTCTCAGGAGCACTGAACAAGGAAACGAGAATTTCCTTCTGCTGCTCATATCTCTTACCCTGTTGTCTTGGCGCATCACTTCCATTGGTTATGCCACCATTTTCCGCAATATCGTCCTTTGCAGACACTGTTGCTGATTCCCCTATGATGCCCTGTGCATTGAATATCAGCAAGCAGCAGGTTGCTCGAGTCCAGTGAATAGACGTTAGATTCGTTTATAGCTTAGCAACCCATAGGATAATTTTTAAAAAATACCACTTAGACATTTTATTTCAAGAAGATACCATCAACTAATTTGTCTAGTTTATAATTTATGAATGGAAATTAAAGTAAGCGGTTTTAGACGTCGAAAGAGGAGTATACTGATTTCCTTAATCAGCACTCTGATGCTGATGAACCCATATAGGAATCACATTGGCGGATAGGTTCCGTCACTGGTTGACAGGGATGACAGCGAGAGTTGTCTAACAGTTAGGATTTGGTGTCAACTTGGGACTCACTGTTGTAACAATGAGAGCAATGTCGGTGACGACGACGACGTTGACGAAGATGACGTCGAGAGTTGTTAAAGAGTTAGGATTAGGGTTTTATTGTGATAATTTAAAATCAGGATCGCTTTCCTCTTTTTAGGTATCAATTAATGGATGCAATATTTTGTTTCCTAAACTAAAACAAGAGCAAATTAGACTATATTTTTAATTCAGAACTTCTTGCAAATAAAATATTAGGTATCATTTATTGATAAATAAATTGGTTTTGTCAACTTCTTGGTAATTCTCCCAAATAAATGCTGATTAGTTGAATGATACACAGAATAAATTTGTTTGAAAAAAACATTCATGTTTGATATGTATATAAAATAGACTCATATCAATAGTATGTGTTTTTTTAATAGGATAATTTTTAAAAAATACCACTTGACAAATTTTATTTCAAGAAGATACCATCAACTAATTTGTCTAGTTTATAATTTGTGAATGAGGCGTCGAAAGAGGAGTATACTGATTTCCTTAATCGGCACTCTGATGCTGATGAACCCATATAGGAATCACATTAGCAGAATAGATTGTTGGGGGATTGGTTGATTGCAGCAAGAAAAGAAAGTGCTGCAATGCGCCCACATAAGTCCAGTTCTGCAAGGTTGGCTGTGAATCTCCCTCTACATGAAGGGAAATGGAAAACTCTTAAATGATTAAAATTACCGTACGAGCAGTATCCCTTCTATCAACTCGTTTAGTCGTTTTATCAAGTAACGCCTCCAAGCTCTGCATGTTTTTACAATAAACAAATAAAAGAACAGTTACGCATGAATGGCAAGTCATCAGGTGCAGCAATTTAGAGAATCGGAAATCTAGTTTAACCTGAAAATATGGAATGTATTCTCCAAAAATAATTTCAATGGAACACTGGAAAAATGCAAAAGAAACCAGAGCCTCTAGTGTGTTCTCACTTCTCAAGAGCCGCGAGGATCGGTATGCAGGAAATCCAAGGTTCTTGAATATGGCTACATGTGAAGTAATAGAGGTAGACAAAGGGAAACAAGTTTACAATCTGATAAAAAAACCATCACTAAAGGAAAAGGATATCCACAGAGTAGGGAAAAAAATCTAGAAAAAAGTGTGAGGCTTCTGAAATTCTGCAAATGCGGAACAACCTAAGCATATGACTGATGCAATATAGAAGTGAAGGAAGAGTCACTAAATTCTGGCAGAAAGCAACAAAACAAACACGATCAAGAAAAAAAGAGCGCAAGAAACATCTTCACATACCTTCTCCATATCCTATCCACATTGACCTGATAGCCAAACAAAATGCTGGTCAGTTGTATTCCAATAAATACAAAGATCATAAATTCACTCCAAGGAACCATGACTAAAAAAAACTTCTTTTTTTGACAATTATGACTCAAAAGAACTTAAAAAAAGGAGAATGATACCTAGTACTTCATGAACCACACCCCTATCAAGTTGGAATCCGCTCCCTAGCATTTCGAGCAAAAAGTTCTCAAAATCCTTTTCTACGATTGCATCCTTCACTGAGGTACACACTTCAGAACTTCCCACTGACATGACCTCGCTTACATCCAGTGCTAAGGGCTTTTGTTTAGTTGTTTCGGTAAAAGATGGAGAGGACCTGAGATAGCTTTTACCAAGAACACTTGAAATAGAACCCATTGAAACAGCTTGTTGCTTTATCTTTGATGCTTTAGAATTAGCATCTGCGTTGATGTAACAAGAACCTTCAGAACCAGTAGTAGATGATGATACTGATGATATCTCACACTTTGAATCGCCATCAGATCCGTGAATTTTGAAGGCATCATTGCAGTTTTGCATGTCATACAACATTTCACCAGCCAAAGAGGGATCACAACCAGCCTTGCAAAAAACAGAAGCTATCTCCTTGAGAGGAAAACTAGAGCCAAAAGCATCAAGAAGACTCTTCAAGGCTCTCTCTTCATCGTCAAGGTCTGAACTACATGAGGATGACGCCATTCTCCTGAAGAATACAAGGCTGAAAACTCAGTACATTTAAAAATTAATACGCTCGCATTCAGGCACAGAGGATCAGAGAGCATTTCCAAAATCTTGACTGTCATACTCAATTAAGACTAGTATGTACCATGTGATTTACAAGTATATAAGAGATGTTCAAGAGAGGACGAGGGAGACCTAAAAAAATCATGAGAGAAACCTTGAAGTATAATATAGCCTATCATAATCTTACAGAAAATGATATACATGACAGATTGAAATGACGCCGTCGTATTAATGTAGCCGACCCCACTTGATGAGATAAATGTTTGATTTGTTGTTGTTGTTATAGGAGATGTTCAAAACCCAGAATTCCTATATATCCATCTCCTTCATGTGTAAAGATATGAATGAATTACTATCATGTTGATGCCAGAAATGTATAAGCTAGAGTGGGTGGGACTTCGTGAGTTAACTCGTATACAACAAAGATTACGATCCATGGTTCTAACTACCCTGGGTATTGAGTACTTGCATTAAGTACAAAGTGCCCATACACGATTTGCATGGGGATTGCCAAAAGTAGTGTTTCGCACATTGGAGTCTACGTACCACGTTGGTGACTGGCCTATCTGATTCACACGAAATCAGTAATCAAGATTCAAACTTCGATAACTCTAATACAGCACCAACTTCAAAAAGTACAAAATTTCAGCTTCAATAAATCAAATGCTGCACGAAATTTGACATACAAAAAGTTCCTCACACACACTACTCATTCTACTCCAACAAACCCTTATTCACGCAGTTGCTCTGCAATGGCGGATGTGTGTGATACATGAAGCAAAACTCTATTAATCAGAGAAAGAATAACAAAAACTCAGGAGTACCAATGCAACACTTAGACGCAAATAAAAACCCCATGCGTAACCTATAACTTATGAGTTCCAGTAAAAAGTGGCAACCTAATCATTTAGACAAAAGCAAACAATCAACTTCTCTGCCAACCCTTAGGAAAAACCAGTACATTACACAGGACATAGAGTCGACATAGCTCCAATTTTATCAGATGTCCCCAAAGGACTGTCAGACATAGCTCCAGCGGAAAAAACCAGTAGAAAAGCGTGTTGCACAAAAAGCCCCCTCATTCTTGAACGAAAAACTTCATTTTCCCCACCAACATCAACAAACAACAATACAACATACCCAAATATTCGAATCAAGAACAGCCATCATTGGAGAACAACAAGCAATGATGAATGATCGACCAAAGAAAGCACATCAAGATACTTTAAAAAAAATGAAGAAATAAAGTACATCAAGAAACCTTGATCGAGAACATAACACAACTAACAAGCGAGCCGACGAATACCCAGAAAACAAAATGTATCCAATCAACTTCATGTCCAACTGAAACTAGAAATAACCCACTCTGAAAGCGGCTTGCTCAAAAAACCACCGTCTTTCTTTAACCCAATCCTTCATATGAACCACCAACATTGACAAACAACATTACCAAGCCGATGTAAACCAAAGAAAGACATTGTTAGAGAAAGACACAAAATGATCGACCCAAGAAAGCACAACAAGGTAACTCGATTGACAACAAATCACAACAAATAATCAATGAAATGAATACCCACAAAAGAAAATGCATCCAAGATGTTCCGAAATGTTTCCAATCAATCTCGTGTCATATCGAAACTCGATCGCAGAACAGGACATCAAAATTCGTCTCAAGCCAAACGATTCGTATGCAATGTACAATGCCAAACAACCAAAACACACCAAACCCCAATTCACAAAAATCACCCATCACATCACACAAAATCAACCCACTCAATCAAGAACCCAAACTGATCAATTTCGAACCAAAAAAGTAATCACTTTGAGTCGAATCCGAGAACGATTGAATGCGGAGGAGACTCAGCGGCGGCCGACGGCGATGCTAATCAGTTCTTGTTCTTTCAGGTGTGTGGGTCCCGTCACATCTGCTTCGACATTTCTGTGTTCTTCTTCGTCGAGGCTATCACTTACTAGAGTGAGATGTTGAAATGGGGAGATTTTGTTGATGGGAAGAAAACCCCTTTTTTTTGGGTGTTTGTTTGGGAGAAAGGATGTGAGCTGTGATGACTGATAAGTGCCTTTTGGCGCTTTCTGAACCAACTGATCTCTGATCTCTGTCTTTGCTTTCTGCGTTTGTTTTCTTCCCTTTTTGGGTTAAGAAACAAGAGAAAATTACGCCAAACCCAGTTAAAGTTTCGTCCAAGACATTTAACCCTCTTAATATTTTAAAATGTGCAATAACATTCTTTCTGTTTATAATTTTCTTAACGTTTTCATCACACCAAAAAATCAACAAACCCTTATCTTTCTTTTCGCGTCAATAATGAAAAACAAAAAGGATTAGATTAGAAGGAAATCAATTTTCCCAAACTAAAAAAAAGAAAAAATTCGCTGGTTATGAATCTGGGATGAATCAAGCATAAAATCGAAGATATTTGACTGCAATCAAGCATACCTGTGAGCTTTGATAGCTGGTTGAGGTATGCTATCGAACTTCTCCGTCCTTTATTTGCATAATCTTGGATGCATGTAGTTTTGTAGATCTGATTTTTGCAGTTTGGGTTTTTCGTGTGTTTTCGTTTCCACTCTTTCAGATCTTTTAGTCATGTTCGTTTATGATGGTGGGATTACCTTGAAGTTTTATTATGGTGGAAAATTTGTTTCGGAACCTGAGGTCGAGTATGTTGATGGTTGGATTGACAAGTTTTCGAATGTTGATCCTGATAGATTATCTGTGCTTGATTTGGTTGAGATGCATAATGAGTTTTACCTTCGTAGGACTAACAAGGAGAGACCAACTGTTGCTAAGTTTTGGTTTATAGGCTCAAAAGGATTGTTACCTTATAAAAATGATGAACATTTTATCTATTGCTTAGGACATTTGCAAGTAGTTTATCCCTTCATCATATATGCTGATCTAGTAGCCGAGGAAGCAATTCAGTCTATCATCCCAGATGGTGAGGTCAGAACTAGTCAGGTACTTAGAAAAACTTTCAATGAAGTAGTTAGACAACTCTGCTGGAATGATGTTCAAGTTGGAGATGATGTGGTATAGGAGGATGAAGGGGTTGAGGAGACTGGAGAAAAGGATATAGGAGATAAGGCTGATAGTGTGTGTTCATTGTACCTTTTTGGGTAGAGGAGGATCCTGATGAGAATCATGATGATGTGTTTAGGGAACATGACAATGATGTTGAGGATGCTGAATATGAAGATGCTGATGGAGTTAGAGAACGAGGTGAAGGAGGGGATATGGTTGATTCTGATGACAGGAATGATCCTGACTTCAATCCTGATTAGTTTTTTGATGTTGATAGTCAAAGAAAAAGAGGAAGTTGATACAAGAAGTTGCTGGTACATCTGAAGGTTAGTCAGTGTCTTATTGTCCATGGAGGATACATGCTTCTCTTTGTCTTGGGATAGGTTTCCAGATTAAAACCTTTAGGAACAATAATGTTTGTGAGAGATCATACCAAAATCACTCAGCAGATTCTAGATATATTGCTAAGTTGTTTATGGATAGGTTTAGGGACAATCCTAAATGGGATGTGTCTTCTATTAAGAAGTCTTTGAGAAGGGAGAAAATGTTACAAATGAGCAAGTGGATCATTTACAGGGGTAAAAGAAAGACAACTGCAGCAATTTTGGGGGATTTTGAAGGCCAATATAGGAAAAGTAGAGACTATGCTATGACTATCATGTATACAAACTGTAGGTCAACTGCTAAAATCTCCACAGAGCAAACAGAAATTGAAGGTCAGTTCAGATTCAAGAGAATATACATGTATGTTGATGCTTTGAAAAGGGGATTCTTAGCTGGTTGTAGACCTATAATTGGGTTAAATGATTGTCATATAAAGAACAGATTTGGAGGGATTATCCTTTCTTCTATAGGAAGGGAATGATAATATCTTCTTGATTGTTGTTTCTGTAGTGCAACAAGAAAATAAGGATTCATGGGACTGGTTTTTAGGGTTACTTGAGGATGATATTGGTAGTGTTCAGGAGAAGGGGTAGGTTTTTATATCTGATAGGCAGAAAGGTCTGTGTCAGGTGTTTAATGAAAGGTGGCCTAATGCAATACATGTTTTGTGTGAGGCATTTGTATGACAATTTCAAGAAGATGTTTGGTTCTGATCAAACACTGAAGAAGTTATTCTGGAGAACAACCTCAACTGGTAATCTGAAGGAATAGGAATGCTTTATGAAGGAGATTAATAGAGTCAATCCTAAGGTGAATGGAAAAGAAAATGCTTTTAGCTGGCTTTCTAAGATACCTGCTGAGCAATGGGCAAGATCACATTTTACATCTAATGTTGTATGTGCTGTGTCGGTGAATAATTTAAGTGAGTCATTTAACTCTTATATTAAAGATGCTAGGGAAATGTCAATCACAAGAATGTTAGAATGCATCAGAAGAAAATTTATGAAGAGAGTTCAGATTAAAAGACAGGATAAAGAAGTATGATCAAGACATTGTCCCTCATATATGGAGGAGAATAGAGAAGACAAAAATATGCAAGAAATTGCTTTTCTTTGTTTGCTGGAGATCAGAAGTGGAAAGTTCAAGAATATGGGCAGTTGTATGAAGTTGATCTAAGCAAAAGAACTTGCACATGTGGATTATGGGATATCTCGGATATACCATTTAAAGATGCTATAAGCTACCTTTAAATTCATAGAGCTCAATTCTCAAACCATGTTAGTAGATTCTACCAGGTATTAATGTTGATATTTTGGTTTTTAATTCATGTTGATGTCGTTAGTAGTATACATGATGCCATGTATAAGTTTACATGATGTTAAATCAATTCTTTCTCTTATATGTGATAGAAAGAACATATTTTGACTCAGATCAATTTAGCATCAACCCTGTCCCTAGTCCTCCTAATTGGATGGACTCAGGTTTGCCCCCTCTTGAACCACCATTGGTTAGAACTCCAGTTGGGAGACCTCGACAAGAAAGAACAAGAGCAGCAGATGAGCAAAGGAAAGATCTCACAAGGGCTAGCAAATAAGAGACAACAAGTAGGTGCAGAAAATACTTTCAAACTGGGCAAAATACAAGAACTTGTAAAAATCAAATATATTCAGCCTCCAATATAATGAGGTACTTTTTCATCTATTAACTGATAATGTGTTCTTCTAGTTCTTATTGCGGAAAATGCTTTAATTTTGTATAATGTGTATTAGGTTGTTATTTCTGCAAGTGGAGCCATATTATCAGCAGCAAATAATCCCAATGTGATGGAGAATCGAATGTCTGCAAGGGGATCTCAAAATAACTTGATTTGAAATCGTCTATTAGCATATATATTTTTTATATATTAATCAGTTTCATTTGAAAGTGAAAGCCATCAATGGTATTGATCTGTTTTAAAAAAAAATTCTTATCTATAGGGTAATCCTGTTGAGACTATGTAATTTTCCTAAGCACCATAACAACATATCATTGTCGAAGACCTTACATTGCAGATAGTTCACATAAATCACTTTACAATTAGGGATAAAACATCTAAACTTATAATTGCCATCACAACCAACTCCAAGGTTTTCACTTTGCTTGCAAGACTACGACATCCATATTGATAAGAGTTTCCAAACCAAAATGGTTCCCCTTTATCCCTATCCATATCTCTTCCATCAATAGATGCACCACCTGCAACAGATGGACACCAAGCAAAGTATCCACAAACCACACAATTGAAGTACGACCTTCCTCTTTGATGATCTGTTGACCGAACAATTTTGATTGACGTCAATTTTTTGCATCAATAGTAATGAGGAGTGTATAAGGGAATTCCATTGTTGTTGCCTTCACCAATGCTGATTAAATTGAGCTCATCTTCAAATTTATGATGTGAGAGTGAATGAGGGAAAAGGAACAAGGCGAAGATGTTAGGGTTTCGAATTTGGAGATTGTAGGATTCTAAAAAGTCACAATATGGTGAAGAAAGATAGGGGTTTGTTGTTTTTGGTTTGGTGAAAATGGTGTTAAGGGAGCAGTAAACGAAGGGGTTGTTGTTGCACACTTTGAAACATTAGGGGGTTAAGTGCGACCGGTCGCATTAGGGGGTTGTTGTTGCACACTTCACCAATGACACGGTCGCATTAATGGGGCGAAACTTTAATGGGGCGAAACAATAATGCGACCGTGTCATTCGTCACAGATAAATCATGAAAGTGTTGTGTAGATGATATTAGGGACAATTATTTTTTGGTATCCAATATAAGTTTTTCGTATGTTTTGTATCTATTTTGATTTTGACAATTCATATGTACAAAAATACAGTTCACACATGTATGATATACAGTTTACAGAGTTATTGTTTATGATTCACGACAAGTGAAAACTTTCATTAGATATTTTTGTATAGTTTGTCTATGATTCTTGTAAATATAGACAATATACATGTTTTATCATAAATTCTTTGTCATAACTCAAACACTTGTGCTACATAATCAGGATAGAAATTTGATTATAGTATTCCCTTCGTTCCATAAAAAATACAACTTTATATTATCAATGTACTATTCAACGTGTATTTTGAGGGATTTCGTTGTTCGATCTAATGACGTAAAAAAATTACGTTATTGACTCAAGATTGAAATACATAACTTAAACTATCATTAGCATTTTACGATAATTTTATATAAAACAATGTTTGATTATCTCGTGGACGATTCGTAACATGAATAACTTTATTGTTTATATATGTTTATCTTACGTTTATTGTGCGACGAAGATAGTACTACATTTTAAAAATCCATACTATTGAAGTTTCATTTTGAAACTTTATTCCGCACACTTGAGTACTGTGATCTAAATTACGTGCCGAAACACATCTGTTGATTGCTTCTCTCATGGCTTTTCTTGCGATGAGATTGCTTCTCCATTTTGAAAATTGTGGGACGAGGGAGTACAAAACAAAGACTACTTCTGCTGTTTACACATACAAACACATATACCACAGAACTCACCGAATAACAATTGTAGTTCTTCACATCACATCGTTGAGTTTATTTATCAACACTTCTATTCGGAAGTAAACCCGTCGGGCCTTGCCCATCACAGGAAAGCCAAAATATATATAGAGAGAGAAAATTATTCAAATGATACAAGGGTGGTACTATTCCACTTCTGTTAAGAAGACTGAGGAATAGTATTTTCAGTGTCAAAGTGATAGTACAAAAACGAAACCAACTGTTCTTATATGCAACAGTGGCTCAAGCCGCGGCGAAGAACCATGAAGTCCCAACTGAAGCATCGAATAGTGTTATGTACAAAAGCATAATCAGATGCACATAGCAGCGTCATAAATTACCTGCAGCTGTCTTCAGCCTCCAGTTTCCGGTGCCGAGCAGGTAGAGCAAATGTATGTACAAGACCTTGGCAAGCCTGCAGTAACATCCAGTGCAGTCAGAAGCTAATTGGCCACTCTTTGATGAAAAACATAGGGTCGAGAACACCGGCATCAAAGAACTTAGGCGGTTTACCCAACAAGAATTTCAAAGTTATAATCCGGTGAATTCTATCGATACTTCAGTGTCCGGTGTCCCTAGCACGCATATGCTCTTGGGATAGGAAGAAAAATAGGTGTTTGGCCTTATACAGTACCCAATAATAATACTCCGTATTAGCAGTATTCGGAGTCATGATCTCTATCCAATACATTACTTTGCAAGGTGGGGCCAGGAACAACATAATAATTAGCGGCAAGATCAAAATTCTTACCCCATTACTTTGCAAGAACTGTGTTTCCACAGGCTGTCGGAGCATACTGTCCATCACTATAGACAAGATTTCCTCTCACAAAGGTAGCCAGAACTTTGCCGGAAAGTGTTTTCCCCATGTATGCCGAGATACTCTGTTGATGGAGCAGTTAAACAAATAATAATAATAATAGAGCCACTACAACTCTCAGTACAAACACATTTCGTTTTGAAACCCAAATAATTGAAATCTTTAAAGCAAGTTTTCAAGAGTAGGTTTCAGTCATATGAAAGTACCATTGGCTTGTAATGTGAAGGAGAAGAGATGCTACATACAGGATGCTTCATGTGTGTAGGGTGGCTAGCATTGAGGT
>JAOVYX010003145.1:0-11196 GCA_035668315.1 Drosera spatulata
GATAAAAACACCATAAAGCCAACACGAAAACGAATTAAAAAGTTGAGAAAACACCAAAAAAAAGCCTCAAATTACTTGAAAGTGCAAGAATTTATCAAAAGAGCCTTGAAATGACCTCAAAACACCCAAAACCATATGAAAGGGTTGAAAGCACCACAAAACAACCTTCAAGAAATTGAAAACGCAAGAAACTACGAAAAGAGGCTTGAAATGACTTTCAAACACTCAAAAAAAGATGCAAAGGTCAAAAACACCACATAGCAACCTCAAATAACTTGAGAACGCAAGAATCTCTGAAAAGAGCCCTGAAATGACCTTAAACATGAAAACACATGAAAAGGCTAAAAACGCCATAAAATATGCTTAATTAACTTTAAAACACAATAATCTATCAAAAGAGCCTTGAAATGAGCTTAAAACACTCAAAAACACTTCAAATGGCTAAAAACATCATAAAAACAGCTCCAATCTCTTCAAAACACACGAAAACGAATGAAACGTGGTCCAAACACCATAAAACAACCTCAAATAACTTGAAAACACAATAAACAACAAAAAGACCCTTGAAATGACCTTGAAACACTCAAAAACACATGAAAAGGCTAAAAACAACATATAACAACCTAAAATAACTTGAAAACGCAAGAAACAACGAAAACTGCCATTAAATGATCTTGAAACACTCAAAATCACTTGGAAAGGTTAGAAACACCATGAAAACCTCAAATCCCTTCAAAACACACAAAAACGAATAAAAACTGGTAAATACATTATAAAACAACCACAAATAACTTGAAAATGCAAGAATCGATGAAAAGAGCCATGAAATGAACTTAAAAAGTCAAAAAAAACATGAAAAAGGCTAAAAACGCCATAAAACAACTCAAATAACTTGAAAACGCAAGAAACAAGGAAACAAGCGTTGACAAGAGCTTAAAACACTCAAAAACACATGAAAAGGATAAAAACAACATAGAAAAACCTCAAATATCTTTAACACGGAAGCTTGAAAAACTCAAAAACAACTCAAATTACTTGAAAAAAAAAAAAGGAACTACGACAAGAGCCTTGAAATGGCTTTAAAACACTCAAAAACACATGTAAAGGCTTAAAACACAATATAACAACTCAAAGCTCTTCAACACACACAAAAGCTGTTGAAAAGTAGTAAAAACAGCCTAAAAGAACCTCAACTAAATTAAAAATGCAAGAATCTATCAAAACAACCTTGAAATGACCTTAAGACACTCAAAACCATATGAAAGGTCTAAAAACAACTCAAAACAACCTCAAATAACTTGAAAATGCAATAAACTACAAAAAGAGCCTTAAAATGACTTTAAGACACTCAAAAACACATGAAAAGGCCAAAAACACCATAAAATTACCTCAAATAACTTGAAAACACAAGAATCTATCAAAAGAGCCTTGAAATGACCTTAAAACACTTAGAACCACATGAAAAGGCTAAAAACATCATAAAACTGGCTTAATTAACTTTAAAACGCAAAAATCTATCAAAAGAGCAATAAAATACGCTTAAAACAATCTAAAACACAAGAAAAGGCTAAAAACACCATAAAAACACCGTAAAACCACCTCAACTAACTAGAATTTGAAAGATTCTATTAAAATAGCCTTCAAGATGACCTTAATACACTCAAAACCATATGAAAGGGCAAAAAAAAAACCCCACAAAACAACCTCAAATAACTTGGAAACACATGAAATAACGAAAAGAGTCTTGAAATGTCCTTAAAACACTCAAAAACAGAAGAAAAGGCTAAAAACACCATATAACAACCTAAAATAACATGAAAACCTAATAAACAATGAAAACAGCCATGAAATGATCTTAAAACACTCAAAAACATTAGAAAATGATAAAAACACCATAAAAACCTCAAATCTCTTCAGACCACACAAAAATGAATGGAAAAGTGATAAAAACATCATAAAAAAAACCTTAAATAACTTGAAGAAAAATTCAAGAATAGATCAAAAGAACCATGAAATGAACTTAAAACACTCAAAAACACATGAAAAGGCAAAAAACACCTTAAAAATAACTCAAATAACTTGAAAACAAAAGAAACAAGAAAAACAGCCTTGAAATGACCTTAAAAAAACATAACAATTGGTTAAAAAAACCATAAAAGAACCTCAAATAACTTGAAAACGAAAGAAGTTACGAAAAGAAACTTGAAATGACTTTAAAACTCTCAAAAACACATGAAAAGGCCAATAATACTATAAAATAACCTCAAATAACTTGAAATAGCGAGAATCTATCAAAAGAGCCTTGAAATGACCTTAAAACACTTCAATTTACATGAAAAGGCTAAAAACACCATAAAAACTGCTTAATTAACTTTAAAACAGCATAATCTATCAAAAGAGCCTTGAAATAAGCTTAAAAAACTCTAAAACACTTAAAAAGGCTAAAATCACCATAAAAAGAACTCAAATCTCTTCAAAACAACAAAAACGATTAAAAGGTGCTTAAAAAAAACATAAAACGACCTCAAATAACATAAAAACTTAAGAAACAATGAAAAGAGCCTTCACACGACCTTAAACACTCAAAAACGCATGCAAAGGCTAAAAACTCCATATAACAACATCAAATAACTCGAAAACGTAAGAAACAACGAAAACAACAATGAAATGATCTTAAAAACACTCAAAAATAATTGAGCATGCTAAAAACACCAGAAAAACCTCAAATCTCTTCAGCTCACACAAAAATGAATGAAAAGTGATAAAAAAAAACACCTGAAAAAGGCTAAAGACAAACTCAAATAACTTGAAATTGCAAGAATCGATAAAAAGAGCCATGCAATGAACTTACAACACTCAAAAACACATGAAAAAGGCTAAAAACACCATTAAAACAACTAAAATAACTTGCAAAATGCAAGAAACAATAAAAATAGCCTTGAAATGACCTTAAGACACTCAAAAACACATGAAAAGGCTAAAAACACCATAAAACAACACGTAAGAATCTCTTGCATTTTAAAGTTACTTGAGGTTGTTTTACGGTGTTTTTATCCTTTTCATTTATTTTTGAGTGTTTTAAGGTCATTTTAAGGCACTTTTCGTAATCTCTTGCATTTTGAAGTTGTCTAAGGTTGTTTTATGGTGTTTTTAGCCTTTTCATGTGTTTTTGAGTCTTTTAAACTCATTTGAAGGCGCTTCTAAAAGTTTCTTGTGTTTTCAAGTTATTTGAGGCTATTTTCTTGTGTTTTTACCACTTTTCATTCTGCTTTGAAGAGATTTGAGTTGTTTTTACCATGTTTTTTTACCTTTTGAGTGTTCTAAGCTCATTTCAAGGGTTTTTTTCATAGTTACTTGCATTTTCAAGTTACATGTGGTGTTTCTGTGTGCTTTCAAAAGATTTGAAATGTTTTTATGGTGTTTTTAGCCTTTTCATGTGTTTTGGACTATTTTAAAATCATTTTAATGCTTTTTTCATAGTTTCTTGCGTTTTCAAGAGATTTAAGGTTGTTTTAGATGTTCATAAGCCTTTTTTACTTGTTTTGAGGTTTTTTAGAGATTTGAGTTCTTTAAATGGTGTTTTTAGCCTTTTCATGTTGTTTTGAGTGTTTTAAGGTCATTCCAAGGCTCTTTTGATAGATTCTTACGTTTTGAATTTATTTGAGGTTGTTTTATGGTGTTTTTAACCTTTTCATGTGTTTTTGAGTGTTTTACGTTCATTTCACGGTTGTTTTTATTGTTTCTTGCATTTTCAAGTTATATGAGGTTGTTTTATGTTGTTTTTATCCTTTTCATGTGCTTTTGAGTGTTTTAAGGCCATTTCAAGGCTCTTTTGATAGTTTCTTGTGTTTTCAAGTTATTTGAGGCTATTTTTATGATGTTCATAGGCCTTTTTAATTTGTTTTTGAGGTTTTTAAGATATTTGTGATGTTTTTATAGTTTTTCAAACCTTTTCATGTGTTTCTGAGTGTTTTAAGATCATTTCTAGGCTGTTTTGATAGGATTTGAGTGTTATTGCATTTCCAAACAATTTGAGGCTATTTTATTGGTTTTATTTTTTTTACCACTTCTCATTTGCTTTTGTGTGTTTTGAAAGGATTTGAGTTTTTCATAGTTTCTCACGTTTTCATGTTATTTGAGGTTGTTATATGATATTTTTAGCCTTTTCGACTGTTTTTTAGTGTTTTATGGTCATTTCAGTGCTGTTTTCGTTGTTTCTTGTGTTTTCAAGTTATTTGAGGTTGTTTTTAACCTTTTCATGTTATTTTGAATGTTTTAAGGTCATTTCAAAGCTTTCTTTTGCGTTTTGCAAGCTAGTGGAGGGTGTTTTGGTAGATTCTTGCGTTTCAAGTTATTTGAGGATGCTTTATTTTGTTTTTCTTACCACTTTTCATTCTTTTTTGTGTGTGTTGAAGAGATTTGAGTTGTTTTAATGATGTTTTTAGCCAATTTCATGTATGTTTGAGTGTTTTAAAGTCATTTCCTGGCTTGTTTCTTAGTTTCTTGTGTTTTCAAGTTATTTAAGGTTTGTTTTTGGTATTTTAAGCCTTTTGATGTGTTTTTGAGCATTTTATGGTCATTTCATTGCTCTTATCATAGTGTGTTGCATTTTTAAGTTATATGAGGTTTTTTGATAGTGTTTTTAGCCTTTTCATGTGTTTTGGAGTGCTTTAAGGTCATTTCAGGGCTCTTTTCATAGTTTCATGTGTTTTGAAGATATCTGAGATGTTTTTATGGTGTTTTGAGTGTTTTTTAACTGTTATAAGGTCATTTCCAGGGTCTTTGGATAGATTCTTGTGTTTTTCAAGTCATTTGAGGCTGTTTTGTGGTGTTTTTACCACTTTCATTTGTTTTCGTATGTTTTGATGAGATTTGAGTTGTTTTTATGGTGTTTTTAGCCATTTCATGAGCTTTTGAGGGTTTTAAATTCATTTCAAGTCTCTTTTTGTAGTTTCTTGCATTTTCAAGTCATTTGAGGTTTTTTTTGTTGTTTTTATCGTTTTTTACCACTTCTCATTCGTTTTTGTGTGTTTTGAAGAGATTTGAGTTATTTTTATGATGTTTTAAGCCTTTTTATGTGTTTTTGAGTGTTTTCAACTCATTTCATGGCTCTTTTCAAAGTTTTTTGTATTTTCAAGTTATTTGAGGTTATTTTATGTTGTTTTTATCACTTTTCATTCGTTTTTATATGTTTTGAAGAGATTTGAAATGATTTTATTGTGTTTTTAGCCTTTTCAAAGTTTTAGGCTTTTCATGTGTTAATGTTTTAAAGTCATTCCAAGGCTGTGTTCGTTATTTCTTGTGTTTTCAAGTTATTTGTGGTTGTTTTGCGTTGGTTTTATCCTTTTCATGTGGTTTCGACTCTTTTAAGCTTATTTCAAGCCTCTTTTCATTTTCTCACGTTTTCAAGTTAGTTGAGGTTGTTTTACAGTGTTTTTACCACTTTTCGTTCGTTTTGTGTGTGTTGATGAGATTTGAGTTATTTTTATGGTGTTTTAAGCCTTTACATGTGTTTTTGAGTGTTTTAAAGTCGTTTCAATATTTTTTTTTTTTGATATATTCTTGCGTTTTCAAGTTTTATAGTGTTTTTAGCCTTTTCATGTATTTTTGGGTGTTTTAAGGTCATTTCGTGGCTCTTTTCGTAGATCATGGATTTTCAAGTTATTTGAGACTGTTTTATGGTGTATTTACCACATTCCATTTGTTTTGTATTTAAAGAGATTTGAGTTGCTTTTCTGGTGTTTTTAGTGTTTTTAAGTTTTTTTAAAGCAATTTCAAGGCTTTATTGATAGATTCTTACATTTTCAAGTTATTTAAGCAGGCTTTATAGTATTTTTCAACGCTGTTTTCATAGGTTTTTGTGTTTTCAAGTTATTTGCGGCTGTTATATTGTGTTTCTACCACTTTTCATTTGTTTTTCTGTGGTTTGAAGAGATTGAAGTTTTTTTTATCATGTTCTTTTTCCTTTGTTTAAAGGTCATTTCAAGGCTCTTTTGATAGATTCTTGCGTTTTCAATTTATTTGAGGTTATTTTATAGAGTTTTTGGCCTTTTCATGTGTTTTTTCAGAGTTTTAAAGGCATTTCAAGGCTATTTTCGTTGTCAAAATAACACAAAAACGCAAGAAACAATGAAAACAGCCTTCAAACGACCTTAAACACTCAAACACGCATGCAAAGGCTAAAAACTCTATATAACAACGTCAAATAACTCGAAAGCGTAAGAAACAACGAAAACAACAATGAAATGATCTTAAAACACTCAAAAATAATTGAGAATGCAAAAAACACCAGAAAACCCTCAAATCTCTTCACATCACACAAAAATGAATGAAAATTGGTAAAAAAAAAAAAAAATAGCTAAAACAGGCTAAAAACAACCTCAAATAACTTGAAATTGCAAGAATCGATCAAAAGAGCCATGCAATGAACTTACAACACTCAAAAACACATGAAAAAGGCTAAAAACACCATAAAAACAACTAAAATAACTTGCAAAATGTAAGAAACAGTGAAAACAGCCTTGAAATGACCTTAAGACACTCAAAAACTCATGAAGACGCTAAAAACACCATAAAAAAACACACAACAATCTCTTGCATTTTAAAGTTACTTGAGGTTGTTTTACGGTGTTTTTAGCCTTTTCATTTGTTTTTGAGTGTTTTAAGGTCATTTTAAGGCACTTTTCGTAATCTCTTGCGTTTTGAAATTGTCTAAGGTTGTTTTAAGCCTTTTCATGTGTTTTTGAGTCTTTTACACTTATTTCAGGGGTTTTAAGCTCATTTCAAGGGTTTTTTCATTGTTACTAGCGTTTTCAAGTTATACGTGGTGTTTTTGTGTGCTTTCAAAAGATTTGAAATGTTTTTATGATTTTTTAGCCTTTTCATGTGTTTTTGACTATTTTAAGATCATTTCAGTGCTCTTTTCATAGTTTCTTGCGTTTTCAAGAGATTTAAGGTTGTTTTAGATGTTCATAAGCCTTTTTCATTTGTTTTGATGTTTTTGAGAGATTTGAGTTGTTTAAATGGTGTTTTCAAGTTATTTGAGGTTATTTTATTTGTATTTGGCCTTTTCATGTATTTTTGAGTGTTTTAAGGTCATTCCAAGGCTCTTTTCATTTTTTTTGCTTTTACAAGTTATTCGAGGTTGTTTTATGGTGTTTTCACCACTTTTCATTCCATTTTTTTTTATGTGTTTTGATTAGATTTGAGTTGTTTTTATGGTGTTATTAGCTTTTTCTAGAGTTTTTGAGTGTTTTGAGCTCATTTCAAGGCTCTTTTGATAGATTCGTACATTTTCAAGTTATTTAAGTTAGTTTTGTTGTGTTTTTAGCCATTCATTAGTTTTTTTTTTATTGTTTTAAGGTCATTTCAAAGCTCTTTTGATAGATTCTTGCGTTTTCAAGTTATTTGAGGTTATTTTATAGAGATTTTGGCTTTTTCATATGTTTTTGAGAGTTTTGAAGTCATTCAAGGCTATTTTCGTAGTTTTTTGCATTTTCAAGTTATTTGAGGTTGTTTTATGGTGTTTTTAGCCTTTTCATTTTTTTTTTGTATGTTTTGAGGTCATTTCAAGGATATTTTCGTTGTTTCTTTTTTTGGTCCAAGTTATTTGAGTTATTTTTATGCTGTTTTTAGCCTTTACATGTGGTTTTGAGTGATTTAAGGTCATTTCAAGGCTCTTTTGATAGAATCTTAGATTTTCAAGTTATTTTTGGCCGTTTTACAGTGTTTTTACCACTTTTCATTCGTTTTTGTGCGTTTTTAAGTGATTTGAATTGCTTTTATGGTGCTTTTGGCCTTTGGATGTGTTTTGGAGTGTTTTAAGCTTATTTCAAGGGTCTTTTCATAGTATCTTCTGTTTTCAAGTTATTTGAGTTGTTTTTATGGTCTTTTAAGCCTTTTTAAGTTTTTTTGAGTGTATTCAGTTCATTTCAATGCTCTTTTTACAATTTTCAAGTTATTTGAGGTTATTTTGTTGTGTTTTTACCCTTTTCATGTGCTTTTGAGTGTTTTAATATCATTTCATGGTTGTTTTCGTGATTTCTTGCATTTTCAAATTATTTAAGGCTCTTTATGTTGTTTCTAGAGTTTTCAAGTTATTTGAGATTGTTTTATGGTGTTTTTTCAACTTTTCATTCGTTTTTATCCTTTTCAACTTTTCAACTTTTCAAGTTTCTAGAGTTTTATGTTGCATTTATGAAGTGAATGGAGTTGTTCTTATGATGTTTTTATCCTTTTCAAGTTATTTGAGATTTTTCCATGGTGTTTTTAGCCTTTTCAAGTGTTTTAAGCTCATTTGAAGGCTCTCTTCATAGATTCTAGCGTTTTTCAGTTATTTGAGGATATTTCATGACATTTTTTGCATTTTGATGTGTTTTGGAGTTTCTTAAAGTCATTTCAAGGCTCTATTCATTGTTTCTTGCATTTCCATGCTTTTTGAGGATGTTTTGTGGTGTTTTTAGCCCTTTCATGTGGTTTTGAGTGTTTTATGGTCATTCCAAGTTTGTTTTGATAGATTCTTGCGTTTTCAATTTAGTTGATGTTCTTTTAGGGTATTTTTGCTACTTTTCATACGTTTTGTGTATGTTGAAGAGATTTGAGTTGTTTTTATGGAGTTTTAATCCTTTACATGTGTTTTGTGAGTCTTTTAAAGTCATTTCAAGGCTTTTTTCATAGTTTCTTGCATTTTCAAGTTATTTGAGGTTGTTTTGTTGTGTTTTTCACCTTTTCATGTGGTTTTGAGTGTTTTAAGCTCATTTCAAGGCTCTTTTTGTAGTTTCTTGTATTTTGAAGTTCTTTGAGGTTGTTTTGAAGTGCTTTTAGCCGTTTCATATGGTTTTGAGTGATTTAAGGTCATTTGAAAGCTCATTTGATAGATTCTTGGATTTTCAAGTTATTTGAGGCTGTTTTATCGTTTTTTACCCCTGTTCATTCGTTTTTGTGTGTTTTGAAGAGATTTGAGTTGTTTTTATGGTGTTTTTTTTTTTTGCCTTTTGATGTGTTTTTTACTGTTTTAAGCTCATTTCAAGGGTCTTTTCATTCATTTTTGTGTGTTTTGAAGATATTTGAGTTGTTTTTATGGTGTTTTTAGTCTTTTCAAGTGTTTTTCAGTGTTTTCAGCTTATTTCAATGCTTTTTTCACAGTTTTCAAGCTATTTAAGGTTGTTTTATGATGTTTTTAATATTTTCATGTGTTTTTGAGTTTTTATGCTCATTTAATGGCTTTTTTCGTTGTTTCTTGTGTTTTCAAGTCATTTGAGGATGTTTTGTGTTGTTTTTAGCCCTTTCATGTGCTTTTGAGTCTTTTGAGCTCATTGCAAGGCTCTTTTCGTTGTTTCTTGAGTTTTCAAGTTATTTGAGATTGTTTTATAGTGTTTTTTCCACTTTTCATTCGTTTTTGTGCATTTTGAAGGGAACGGAGTCGTTCTTATGGTGTTTTTATTCTTTTCAAGTTTTTTGAGTTGTTTTTATGGTGTTGTTTTCCTTTTTAAGTGCTTTTGAGTGTTTTAAGCTCATTTGAATGCTCTTTTCATAATTTTCAAATTGTTTGTGGATGTTTTATGATGTTTCTAGCCTTTTCATGGGTTTTTGAGTGTTTAAAGGTCATTTTTAGCCTGTTTTCGTTGTTTCTTGTGTTTTCAAGTTATTTGAGGTTTTTTTGTGGTATTTTTAACCCTTTCAATTGTTTTTGAGTGTTTTGAGGTCATTTCAAGCCTATTTTCGTTGTTTCTTGAGAGTTCAAGTTGTTTGAGGTTGTTTTATTGTGTTTTTAACACTTTTCATTCCTTTTTGTGCGTTTTGAAGTGAATGGAGTTGTTCTTATTGTGGTTTTTGCCTTTTCAAATGTTTTAGAGTGTTTTAAGCTAATTCAAAGGCTCTTTTGATAGATTCTAACGTTTTCAAGTTGTTTGAGGATACTTCATGGTGTTTTTGACCTTTTCATGTGTTTTAAAGTTTTTAAAGTCATTTCAAGGCTCTTTTCGGTGTTTCCTGTATTTCCAAGTTATTTGAGGAAGTTTTGTGGTGTGTTTAGCCCTTTCATGTGTTTTTGAGTGTTTCAGGGTCATTTGAAGTTTCTTTTGATAGATTCTTGCGTTTTCAATTTAGTTGATGCTCTTTTAGGGTGATTTTACTACTTTTCATACGTTTTTATGTATGTTGAAGAGATTTGAATTGTTTTTATGGTGTTTTAATCCTTTACATGTGTTTTTGAGTGTGTTAAAGTCATTTCAAGACTTTTTTCAAAGTTTCTTGCATTTTCAAGTTATTTAAGTTTTTTGGTTGTTCGTTTACCGTTTTCATGTGATTTTGACTGTTTTAAGCTCATTTCAAGGCTCATTTCGTAGTTTCTAGTATTCTCATGTTCTTTGAATGTTTTGTGGTTCTTTTAGCCTTTTCATATGGTTTTGAGTGATTTAAGGTCATTTCAAAGCTCTTTTGATAGATTCTTGGATTTTCAAGTTATGTGAGGATGTTTTGTAGTGTTTTTATCACTTTTCATTCGTTTTTGTGCATTTTGAAGAAATTTGAGTTGTTTTTATGGTGTTTTTAGCCCTTTCAAGTGTTTTTGAGTGTTTTCAGCTCATTTCAATGCTCATTTCACAATTTTCAAGTTATTTCAGGTTGTTTTATGGTGTTTTTAGCCTTTTCATGTGTTTTTGAGTGTTTAAGGTCATTTAAAGGTTGGTTTCGTTGTTTCTTGTGTTTTCAAGTTATTTGAGGATGTTTTGTGGTGTTTTTAGCCGTTTAACGTGGTTTTGAGTGTTTGAAGGTCATTGCAAGTTTGTTTTGATAGATTCTTGCGTTTCCAATTTAATTGATGTGCTTTTAGGGTGCTTTTACGACTTTTCATACGTTTCTATGGTGTTTTACTCCTTTACATGTGTTTTTGAATGTTTTAAAGTCATTTCAAGGGTTTTTTCATAGTTTCTTGCATTTTCAACTTATTCGAGGTTGTTTTTGTTGTGTTTTTACCCTTTTCATGTGATTTTGAGTGTTTTAATATCATTTCATGGTTGTTTTCATAATTTCTTGCATTTTCAAATTATTTAAGGTTGTTTTGTGGTACTTTTTGCCTTTTCATGTGGTTTTGAGTGATTTAAGGTCATTTCATGGCTTTTTTTGATAGATTCTTGGATTTTCAAGTTATTTGAGGCTGTTTTATAGTGTTCTTACCACTTTTCATTCGTTTTTGTG
>JAOVYX010003146.1:0-39501 GCA_035668315.1 Drosera spatulata
GAGCTTTCTGATTGGATGCAGGAACTTTATGCGTGCGCCGCCTACTATAAGAGATTTCATATCTACCTGTTTATCTACAATTGTGGCCTCTGCTATGCCTGTAAAAACATACAAATCAGATGAGCTATTAGTTGTCCAACCATGGCACTCAACAATTTGACCAAAGGATCAATGAAGAGCTATATCACCATCGGCATTAGCAATTATGTTTCCCAGGTCACCCGCATGCCGGATTTCGTCCTCCGGAGCACCGTGTGTCAACTTGTTTGGATTAAAATGTGGACCTAGAATCCAATAGATTCGAATATTAATACACATGAATTTCTGTAGATCAAATCACAAGAGAGCAAAAGCTAGGAAAATACCAGTCGATATGCACCCATTTGTTGTATCCCCAAACTCATGCTGTCATGATCAGAGACACAAGGAAAGCTGAAAGTTAAATCCAGCAGTCCATAAAATCATCCCGAATACTGGAAATATCCAGATTTAATATACAAAATTTTCTATCATCAAACTCGGAAAGTTATCACCCGTTCATAATTTAGTGGAAAATAATAAACAGAAGACATAACAATACATAATGTCACAAACACAGAAAAGAAGATAAGCAGATACCGAAAACAAAGCACGGGATGGGAGACAAGGATGATCTTTAATACGAATGCCCAAACTTCTAAGAGATCCACACACACTTCTACACCTTGGAAGTACAATGCTGAATGGTTGCCTCCCTTATGGATCTCGGTCTTGTTGTCCCGGAAATGGAAGTACCTCACAGCATCTAACTCCACAATTCCTATTTGTTGGATAAGTTTCCAACACGAACACCTCAATAAATTTTCCAGCATTACCAACGCTTTCTTGAGTCCTTGAATCCTATATGGCTATTTACAGTGTGAGAATACATTGTCCAACTCAGGGTTCATCAAGCTGGCATCAAGCATGCTTGTTTGACCTCTTAATTCAAGCAAATCCAACCTCAAAAGCAAAAAGCACTCCTTTATTCGATCTAAAACAAGCATGGCTGACAGAACATTTTCCCTCCCCATTTTCCCCCTTGATCTTAATCTGAAGTATCAAGGCCCCCTGATTCACCATGGCCCTGTACTGAGAAAGTAATTCAAGTGTTGAAAGTTGAAACCTACACATCTGAGATTAATATTTCTAAGATGATAAGATCAGGTTTGCTAATAACCATTGAATCAATATGTTTCTCATGTACTCACGGTCCAATATGGGAATTCAATCACAACTTCCATCAATATATCGAAAGGCAATCCCAATTATGTTGTCGTTACTGGTACCAAATACAGGGTGTACTATCTTTGCTTCTGCCATTTTGCATCATTCCAAAAATTCTATGATAAAATATGAACCATTTTCTTAACCATTCATAGTGAAGCTCTTCCATCCTCTGAGAAGATATATTTCATTTCATTTTCACAAGTCACAATGCTCGAACTCCACAAGTTGCTTTACGAAACAGAGCTCATTGTCACTCGAACTAATGAGACATTAGCAAACACCTAATGCCAAAGCCATTTCTCATAAATTGTTCACCCATAAACACCCCTCTTCAAGCACATTATAGACAACTGATTAGATTCACCTCACATTCACCAATCACATTTCAATTCTCCAAAACAGCAAAAGAAGAAAAATACAAAAAATACAAGAAGTAAACAAGAGAAAGAGTCGGTATACCAAGTGGAAACCGTGAGGCCCGGGAGTCAACCCCGTGATCTTCACCTTCACCGTAGTAGGACCTGTCAAAACACACCAAACCCGTCAAACCAACAACGTTTCATTTCCCCCAAACCAAACCCTAAATTCACCAATTCAACCAAATATACCATCGTCCTATTGAGTCAACGTTACCACTCCCTCGACTTCCGAGCTCTCTTTCAACACCGCCACCGCCTTCTTCACCGCCGCGACGACGACGACGGAGAGAACCCGCCGCCTAGAGGCGGCAGAGAGATTGAGGGAGTCGCAGGGGAGCTTGAGGGAGCGGGCTTGGAAGGAGACGGCGGCGGCGGCGGCGGAGAAGGGAGAGAGGAGAGGGATGGCGCGGGGAGTGGTGGCGATGGTGTCGGCGGCGGCGGGGGAGAAGATGGTGTGAATCGCCATGGATTGGGTGTCAATGGCGAGGGAGCGAAGTGAGGAGATGATGAGAAAGAGTTTGAGTGAGTGTTGGTGGCGATGGGCTTGGTCGATGGGGCTCTACCTGGCCCTGCTGCCTGTGCAATTCTGACTTTCTTGGTTCTAGTAGCTCCGTCTCAACCTATAAGCAATTTAGATAGAGACGTTGATCAAGCTGAACTTAAACTTGTGTTTTGAGATATCAATTTAAATGTGTTGTGTTAACACTATTGAGAGTTTTGCTAAAGTTAGTTACGAACCAGAAACATCATTTTCTTTTTGTCGAGTGATGATGACAACAATACCAGCTCGTGTGTTAAAGAGAGAAATGCCCTGATCCTTTTGTCGAGGGACGACGACAACAATACCAGCTCGTGTGTTGAAGAGAGAAATGCCATGATAAACTCTGTTATGTGTGTACTGTCACTGAGCTATGAACCTGAGCTTGTATTTAGAAGGTGTAAAGGCAAGGGAATAAACCAAGCTTGATTTCAGCAGATCATCAAGCATTCTCCCGTTGAAGATTGACTGGCACATTGATTGATAGCTATATTTGTAAACTAGTTGATTGATTCCTTATTATGCTCATTACAGAAAGCTGTATATATACACATATTGTTATTGAATGAAAGTCACCAAGTCATTCTGCAAATCTGTCTCTCTCTTGCTCAAGTTGCTTTAGAAGGGAAGCAGGAGTTGGTAATGGTCAGTAATTGTTCATCAACAGATTTGGAGAACCTTTTCTTCATTGACAGTGTAGTCAGCACTGTAACTCCCATAATACTACTACAAGATAGTGGAATCGAAGCTCAGTGCGATTATTAAGGCACTATCAAGACATAAGTTTTTGTGATTGATTCTTTCTGTTTGCACCGGTTTACTAGTAGAAACCAACAAGCAATTTCAATAGATTTACACACACTGTTAATCTACGATTAAGTGATGAAGCCTGTAAACTCGTAATATACATCACGGATTCTGTGATACTCAAGTTACAAGTGAATCTGCCTTTTTGACATCTCAAGAAGCAAAGGAGACGGTTGCGAAGGTCATTAACAGGTTACGAATTCAAATCCATGGCTCAAAAGTGCACCTGTCAGCCACGCTTTCACGAGCGAGACGCCGGTGTCCTCTTGCATTTCTTCTGTAACCTGATCATGATCAATGAACAAGACGGAGATCAATAACTGAATCACAAGAACCAACCAACACAACGGGAAGTTTTGAATACTTTTTAGAGCTTGGAACTTACGTTAAATGTAAATGTCAATAAGCAAGTATCGGAAGTCGTTTCAAGATTTGAGCTTTTTATGCTGTTGTTTGCAAGCGATTCAAGCGCCCTGTATAGCAATACTGCCACTCCTCGCCCTTTGTTGCTCACTACTTTCCCGTGGAACTCTCTTTCCTCTACTTGAACCACTTCCATCTGCAAAATAACTCAGAACATTGAACTTGTCAATGAGTAATCATCTTAAGGATTCATGTTAAGCGTAAAATATATCGCCTGTTTCAAGTTTCATAGTCGAACCTTTACTATGATCAGCCTGGGAGGTGGAAGAACACTTCGGAACCCAACTGGATATTTCATGAAGTTTTGATGAACTTGGGCTCGGCACATATGACCTGCTGCTGCTGCTGGTGACTCCAGATTTGCTATTTCATCTCTGAGCTTCTTAGCCTGCATTTGCATCTCTTGCACGTAAAGCACCGCATCTGCGACTATGGAGGCCTTGTCCATCTGTTTATCAAGTATAGCCTAGTCAGAAGTAGCTAGTTATAAAGTTGAAGGTAAAGATCAAATCCAGTGATATTGGCAGCAGCTATTAGCAACTTCATACTGATTAACCAAGTTTTAATTCACTATATTGAGGCATGATCGAAGTCACATGAATCCTGGTTTTCTTTGATCCTGTAAGCGGATTGCAAAAAGTTCAGATGTGACACTTACAGATAATTTTGTGGTGCCCCGGTAAGTTCGAGATTCAATTTTATTCAGTATTCCAAAAGTATTTTAGCACATGTCAAGAGAGGACGAGGGAGAACTAAAAAGACTATTAGAGAAACCTTGAAGTATGATATGACCTATCATAATCTTACAGAAGATGATGTACACGATAGATTGGAATGACGTCGTCGTATTCATTTAACCCCACTTGATGGGATAAAGGCTTGATTTGTTAATGTTATTGTATTCCAAAAGTAGGAGTTAGTGACTGTAGGTAACGATATCAAGTCGTGGCGCCCTGACATGACTTCATAATTTTGTATGGGATGGACCAACCCATTGTGTACAACTTCATGTCCGGAAAGTACATTGATACAAATAACATTCCTAGGACTTTATCACATCAGTGATTTAAACTTCTGGTGTACTGAGTTTCCCTATACCATGTTATGTACCTTTGTGATGTTAGGAACCAAGGCGCGCAAAGCGTAAAGCTTCTCTTTCATCCGCCCCCTCCTCCTCCTCTCCGAAACCAAAGTCCTCGAACGATCAACCCTGAACTTCTTTGACAGGCCCTTTTCAGCCATATCAGCAACCGCACAATAGTCCTTCGTCTCGTTCTCCCTGCTTCCACCATTGACCGTAGGAGATGTTGTAGACGAATCGAAACCTACAAACACATCTTCGGGGCTTGGGATCAAGAAACTTCCATCCAAGTTTTGGCATTTGGGATCGGATGTTTCTTCCCTGATGAGATCAATCAGATGATCAAAACTCATATCTTCTAGAAACTTATCAGTCAAGCCAATCAGCTCAAATGGAGTGTTTGCTGTGTCTTGAGAAAATGAAGTGATGTTTTCCATGGTGATTCTGAGTTGAGAATGGAAGTTGCAAAGCTATACTTTGGTGGACACAGAGATATTGACTTGCTGTTTAAATTGAAGGGGATTTGATGTTTTTTACATTTGAGCTTTTAGAGTGATATCAACACGTTTAGTTCATCACTGCACGCTGCGGCCCCTCACACACACAAAAAAAAAAAAATAAAAAAAAAAAAAAAATAAAAAAAAAAAATAAAAAATTAAAAGAAAATCTGTGAGGGGAAAATACTTTTGTCTTATATGTGTTATTTATTGATAACAAATAAATAATTGAGATTAAAATAACATAAAATAAATGTTGAGATTAGAATGTTAATATATTTTAAACTTAACTATTCATTTTTCATCGTTTAATCTCAATCATTATTTTACACTAGACATATCTATATCATCACGTACATCCTTTTCCTTCCATGTGATTCAACGTGAGCAGAGTTTTTTCAACATTACCATCCAATTAAAATTTCGAAACACCACTGGTTCCCAACAACAACCAACTAACTGATGGTTTGCATCCTTTGCTCCCCGCGCAACAAAAACTAAAATAATCCATAACTTACATAATAATTATGATTAGAGCTGGTTATTTACATTGAGGATTTTATTTAAACTTTGTACAGTTCCCTAAGCAAAATTGTGATCACAACATCTATTATATGCCGTATCATGCTTGTTCAAGCAATTCAATGTTGGCTTCCAATTATTCTTCTCAAACGTTATACGTAACCATAATACATCTATATCAAAGAAAACAATGTTTGTGAAGTAAACTCGATCAATGATCGATTTTTAATTCCCAATCAACTTTCTTACAAATATTTTGTGTCATGCAATCAAAAACAACCATGTTGAACAGATCAAAAGTAAATTTCAGTTGACTTCATTATACTATCCCGTCTTCTTCACATTGTGCAATGTTGAGGGTGATTCCCTAAGCATGTCTCAATCACAAAAAGCCAAGACAAATGGATCAACTTGATCGCGTTTCAAGTTTTAGCATAATTTGAAGCTTAAACTGAGTAAAGTCAATGATCTAGAATCAGAGAAAATGGGAAGCATAGCATGTTAAAGCCTTCGATTAACATGCCTTTGATAAATATATAGTCGAACCGCAAAAGTCAGAAGAGAATGTTTCAATGATAAGATTGCATGTTCTGGGTTGATATGTCATTGGATGGTGGCGATTCCTCGACTGTCGGAGAATGATAGTAAGGGTGCTGACTTTCTTCTGGATCGTTGCGGTTCATCTTCAGAGCATTGAATTAGCCTTCAACTTTTTTGTTACACTTCTTGTTAGGAGGTAGGCTAGAAGGAAGACACGGAACCAACATGTGCTCGATTGCCCCAGCCTTATACTTGACCTACTAAGTTACTCGCTTATATATAATATATTCGTTAAATCTAAACATATTTCTGTACTTAGATTCGTTGTTTAATGAACAATATGACGAGTAACTTATCAAAATATTGATTACGATAAATATCGTGTAATTTTGTTTAATAAAAAGCTACTCCTTATTATCACCACTTGCAACCTGACGCGCGAAAATGGGACCAAAACAACTCAGCTATTCAAAAACAAGTTCTGACAATACAAAAAAGCAGTTCTTGTACTACAAGATTTCTAGCCGTTAACCAACTGCTCCCCTGGACCATTGGATGTATCTCATCAAACAAAATCCAGCCGTTGGATCACCCAATCCTCTCCCTCCCTTCCACTTTGAACTTTTCCCTCCCTCAATTCTCTTTTCGTCTCTTTAATTTGAACTTCACATTCACCAAATCCCAAAATCCCTTCCATTTTTGTACCAAAATTCTGTATTTTTCCGATCCCATTTGTCTCGAAAAACAGAATTCCCGCTTTTCGGAGCCCGAAATCCTATAGGGTTTCAAGGTTTTTGATCACAACTTCATCCGTTCATTTTGATTTGATCAATTCAGGTGTTTTGCAACATGGTGAACACAGCATCATCTCTTGGGATTTCCGTGAAGAAGCGGCTTTCCAACATCACGAACTTGACTTCATACAGGGTTTCACCCGCGAAATGTGAAATTTCTCAAGAACTTGATTCACCCACAAAGATCTATATTGACCAGCTCCTCAAGGTGGAATCTTTATCGTCTGGGTCATGTTTCAATTTGCGGATGCATAGTTGCTAATCATAATGTTATAACATTTGATAATTATGACTTCGGTGTGCCGTTTCAGGATAATCTGGACTTGATGAAACAAGTGCATGAGAAAAAGTATGATTTTGTTTACCGAAGTTGCAATTATTCATGGTTTCTCTTTAATGGGTTCGGTTATTATTGATCTGGGAGATATTTTTGCGGTTTTGTTATGTGAAGTGAACTAGTGGAACTGAGTGGGATGGAGTTGAGGAACTTAAGATTGGGTTTACAGATGATTCAGCTGCAAAATTGGCAGCTTGCTCAAACTAATACCCGCATGTTGGCGGTTCGTTTCTTCGCATTACACCTTCAGTTTCGGATTTCCCCACTTGGGTATTGATTAATGATTAACTTGGTTTGTCTGTGCTTTTGGGGAATGTCTTGCAGGAGCTTAATTTGAGCAAAGAAAAGGTTGGTTGGCTTATGATGTTATCGTATGTTGTCAGCGGTTTTTTGAGGTTTATCTTTGTGTAAAAGGTGGCTTGTGTTTAACGGTTCAGATGAGAGCTTTACAGCATGAGATTGCGTGCAAAGATGTCTTGCTCAAGGCGAAGTCATTGGAATTGCAGGTAACCAAAGATTGTGGTTATGATATCCAATAGAACTCAACTAACTTATCCAGTGTCAAAGGCTCCTATTTTTAGAGCGAGTTTTGAGAGAGAAATATATAGACATCCTTCGCAAATGGAGAAACTGGTTCCATTCGGGCTTCACTCCATGATATATAGGAAATTTCATTGAACCAAAACTTAAATGGCAGAAGAATAGGGTTACACATAACGTAAAAAAATTCTGTCTTCTGATCGAGCTTATAAAAGTACTGTATTATATTTTCTGCAGTTCATCTTGATTATACTCCTGTTTGCACTGATATGTGCACTTTTCCTCTTAAGTTGCTGGAAAAGGCAGGAGAATTTGGACGCGATGAAGAGGCGGATAACACGCTGCAGCCCAATGATGATACGAAGAAAGATCCTGATAGAAAGCGCACCACAAGACGACACTGTAACCTAACTAACTCATACAGATTACTGTACAGCTCTAACTTTCATGGTTAATTGCATTTTCATTGCCTTGCCTGCAGCAGCGGTAGATTCTAATGTGTCACAAACAGCAAAAGGGAAGGAGAACGCCAAAAACAAAAGGTCAGTTAAACTGTTAAAATACTCATTACACCATTGCTTTGCAATTACAGACTCCTGCATTTATATGCAACCCAGCAAATGTTTTACTTCTGCAAAAACGTCATTTACAGAAATGAGATAGTGAAAAGGAAACCAACCTGAACTGATGCAAACATTAAGATTGTTCTTTCCAAAAGTATTGAGGTGGCCGCAATGATAATGGTCACATACTTGGCTTTTACCTATCTTAACTCTATTTTGATCTGAATTGTTGTTCAAGGCAACTGTATTTCTACGAAGATGAGAAAGTACAGGGATCTAAGCAAAAAACTCATCAACTCTTGACAATGAAACTGATTGCGTAGCAAACAGATCTAATTCATGCATATGAGGTGATAGAATATATGTTGGCTACTCTCTTATATTGTCTTGCTTGTATAGCCGTATTTCAAGGAGACGATCCTCAACGACGAGGCTCAAGCCCGATGACATACCAGAGCATGACTTGTTTGAGATTGATGTTGCCAATTTTCCTCTATGTCGAAATAAGCAGCCCATGGATGATCCAAAAGCTGAAGCTTCATCATGTTTGTCGGACTCGAGCTTGGAGAGAAACACTGATCATTCTCCAATAGAGGGAGCTGCAAGCCGACAAAGAGCTTCAGTCGGAAGACCAGTGCGTAAAGCAGTTCAACGAGTCGAGTCCTACAAGGAGATACCACTTAACAGCAAATTAAGGAGAGGAGAATAAAGCAGTCATATCTCGTGAATATGCTAGAACTCCACCTACGCAAATGTTGGTTCTTCTTCTTTCCATTCTTGTGCCTAGTACTATTTCCTTTCGTGCTATCTCGTTTTACTTGGATCAATGAATAGAGCCCGATCCATTAACGTGATCAACGACTTCGTGTATGTGGCTAAATCCTGTGATCGGTATCTCAACCTCGTAAGATCAATGTGAAAGCTGTACATCAAAGCGACATTAAGAAAACAAAACATTAACATAAACATTCATACAAAGTCTTGTTACAGAACTAAATACAGCTACTTCACAACTACTTGTTCCTCGGGATCTACTTTTATACATCTAGGTTGTGTGATCACCGCTGCCTTTAATCGGCTTCTTAGCCATCGGATTCATCATTGGCATGTGACCAACAAAAAGTGCGACATGGCCCATGAGCTTATCCTTCCTAGAGAAAGTAGTCCCGCAGGTGCACTGCCATTTCAGATCACCACAGTGCTTTTCATGTGTCCTCAAGTCAGATAGCACAGAGAACTGTTTCCTGTTACACCTCTTGCACACATACATCTTGGGGCAGTGACTCCTCTTGTAGTGATTCTTGACACATATCATAGACTTCAACGGCTGAAACCTCGCGTGCTTCCGGTTCCACCTGCATCCCTCATGTGGGCACGAGTACTTCCTCGCTACAGGCAGCTGGTTCATCGAGCACTCCTCAGGATCACGAGTACTGTTATCGTCGTAGTCGATATTCTTTGCCTTCCTCTTCAGAGGGTTGCTTAGGGCCGCGCTTGACTTGTACTCGTCTCCATGGGCTCTCATGTGCATTCTCAAGTTCACGTCCCTCTTGAACCCCTTCCCACACACTTGACAATAGTGTGTGTACTTCGCCAACAGGTCAGCCGCGTCTAACTCTATGATATCGCACTGATCATTCTCTCGTTGCTTGGCTCCATCATCTTTTCGCTCTGCCCTGCTTCTGGAATTATTCCTTTGATAATCATTTTTATCGATATCGTTGTTATAGTTGCTGGTGTTATTTTCAACATTGTTGCTATTGCTAATGGAATCATCAAACCAGTAGAAGTTTTCACTAGGAAACCTATCGCCCGCGGTCTCCCTAGTGGGATCAATGGCCAACTCCGACTGCTGCTTGTTGTTAAAATCATCGTGGCATGCTGGCTTCGGGGAGGTGGTGACAAGCGCAATCTGCTGGCAGTTGAACATCATGGAGGACGCTGTGACGACAATCTCTTGTATCATAGTGCCCATGCTGCTTGCCACGGCCACGTATGAGGCAGAGTCGTCGTGTTGGTGTTCGTTTTGGTTCGAACCAAGAAGAATAGCAACCAGAGACTGCACCTGATGCACCTTGTCCTTGATCATGGATAGGCTGCAAAGTAGAGAGCTCAGGTGAACATCTGTCGTATCCATGCAGCTAACCCCATCTGGTCCACAACCAGCACCACCATACCACCACCATACCTCTAGTGTGGGCCTTGTGCAGCACCAAGGAAGCTAGAAGTGGCCCCTGAACTAATCATTTTCCTCTCTTTGATCTCAATCTATGAGATTTTGTTGATTTGTTGTCTCTCTTATTGATGAATATGTTGAGCAGATAGCTCATAGCTTTAGCAAGCCATGATAGGGTTGAAACTTGAAAGGAGAAGCATGTAAATTGAGATTTTGATATGTTAAGAAGTATAGAAAAATGGGAAGTCAACTAAATTTGGAGGTTTGAACTAATGCTAAGCACCTCCCTTGGATGTTACTCATACCCAAATGGGACAAAGGTGTGATGATGTAGTTGTTGTCTCCACAAGTAAGAAGGATTGAGGGTGGCCAATAAGATGATTTTTGTTATTCTACGTATGTATATATCGTATTCATGCCATCTTACATGATCAACATGGACGAGATAATCAACTATGTATAATATTTCTACTCTATTGTTGTGCCCAGATCCTGAACGCCACATCTACGTATGATTAACGATATTATCATCGTATGTTGGTATTTCAGTTGATTCCAACATTCGATCTTCATGAATAAGTCTAAGATTCAAATACTAGTGAATGGGAACCAACATTTCAAATCGAGTTAGCTTATTGAACATGTATGCATCCAGAAGGTAATGATTGTACAACATGAAACGATACAGTTAAAATCAACTACATTTGACAATTGTGCTTGTGCATTCACCGTCTTCCTAGTTCTAGCTAGTTTTTTCTAGCCCGTGTTGGCATGCCTCAAAAGCGATACAACGTAAATGTGTAATTCTAGTTGCTATGCATCACTCTTGTGCCTTCTGCCTGGATCACCATGCGTACGCTTTCTCCTAAGACAAATGCTTCATATCAAACACCATCGTGAACCCTTGCTAGCCATGTTTCGCTCGGCAACCTATAATCGTCACACAGGGGATGCATGGATTCGTATACAAACATTTTTAAGACTTCTGTCCTCAAATCATACGGTCGAAAAAATAATACGTGTCTAAATAAAACGGTTACTTTTTTGGACGGGCAATGGATAACATTAGTAAAAGGAATGACGATGGAATCTTGCATATTCATAATGTCAACGATATATATGGTATAACACTCCTCCATACCTTACGAATGAATACCCATGTATTTGTCTCACTCATATGTCTCTTTCTGACTAAACCTAAAAAAACAGAAGATTAATTAGCTTAGAATTGAAAACGTATAAGAAGAAGCATTATTCTCTTGTATGCGTCATTTCACACGCACATCCATTGAATGAGTCCCCAGCAGATCTTTTAGTGTGTATAATATTCGTTATAAAGCACGCTGCAAAAGTTACACCAAAATTTGATTGTTTAGTTTAGATCAGAAGTTACTCTTATTCTGTATTAACTCACCGAATAGTAACCATATACTTCACTAGAAGAAAAAGGTCCTTTATGAACGACTTATTTGTCGTAGATAATGTACTTTTGTCATGAAAAACTATTTACAATGGAAATAATCCGTCGCAAATACTCTAGTTGCAAAATGATGAGAAGCAATTGTGACGGTATGAGACCATCGCTATGTACTTGTTGCAAAGGAAATTCCTTCGCAACTGGTGCTTGAAAAACTTCAAATATTGTTTCTACCAGGCTCATAGCCTCGTAAATTCTTTTAACCAATGGTCATGAGTATAAGTTAGCTCTTTTGTTAGTCCGATAACATCCCGACTAAAATAACCGAGTCTTGTCAGGCTCAACCAAATTAACATATGCAAAATATCGTCACTTGCTAGACTCAATGGAGTTTATGAATATTGAAAACCTGTCACTCATCAGAGAATCTATACAAACTGCTAGAAACTACTGCTAGTTGGCATAGCTTGACATGAATTAGTGGACTAGGATATCCAAATCAGCAACTTGCGTATAAAGAAATCAATGTATGTGGCCAAGGAAATGAAGGTACCTTTCTAAATTCAGTTTAGCATGACATTTACCCAACTTTCTTCAACCCAGTAGCTAATAAAGATCATTATCAATAATAATAGCCAATAGCAAAAATCGAATGGTCAGACACAATAGTATTCAAATTTCTATCAAACAAAGGACAAGTCCAAAGGTAAAGTTGCAACACAACAAGCAACTCAGGTAAACCTTCAAAGACAAGATTTGAGAAGTATGAGTTATGCAGGATCTTACGTCTATTATGAACAACAGAAAGATTGTTTATTAAAAACAATTGCTACGACGGTTACATAATACCACTATATTTGGATGCATGAATGTTGAAAGGAAATTCTTGATGGAGAAGGTTTTGTGGTCCATGATCTTATACCTAAATACCTAAAGGTCATATAAAAGAACCCTTCGATTATCTTATTCTTGTCGAGTTGTGAGAAAAAAGGGGTAAGCATCACAGGAGTCTAGTGATTTACTTAATAAGCAGTCGATGAACAGATGAATCTTTTAAATTAGACAGCCAAGAAAGCAACAAAGCACAGAGAACATCCGTCACTGAAGAGCTAAAATCAGTTGCTAAACTGATTTAGATTCGATACAGGGACCAGTTACATTGGTCGCAGAAACTAGTTGCTCTACTTGTATTAGTCTACCCTAAGAGGTTCTGAAAAGCATGGATCAGAAGTTCAAGCAGATGAATATTCGGATGGAACTCCTGAAAATGACTTATTATGATAAGTGCCAACAAACTCTTTCAGCTCGCGATCCATCCTTTTACACATAAGAAAAGAGTATCTAGGATCAGTACTCTAGTCCTGGTTTACAGCCGGTCATCTCTCAATTGCAACAGATATCAGCACGAAACAGGAGCAATTATCACTTATCACACCGTGCATTGATCATAAGATCCCTCAAATCCATATTCTCTGCAATCTCGACTTGCATATTACAAGAATATTTGGGCAATTAACTTAGACTCTAAGAGATGCAAGAGATCATTTTCTCCAAGTGCATGCTTGTCAATATTCCTTCATTAATCCTGATATTGATTTCCTTCATATTCCCCCCCAAAAAAAAACCCTTAAAAAATCTTTAAAAAGACTTTTAAAAAAAACTAAAACTAAAACTAAAAACTGCATCCTATACCTTCTGTTTCCTGTATCAAAGCCAATTGCCAATAGCTCAGCTCCTATTCTTTTCCCCTTGCCCTTTTCAGAAAAATCATACAAAGAGCTAGTAGGGATTCTCTCAAGAAAAAATGGGTCTTTTCGCGACAATCTTAGCAAATTTTGATGCATTTATCGGGTTCTCTAGTCTCTTGCTCTTCCAAAATGTACTCTCACCAGTATAAGCACTTGTTAAGAAATATAAATATCAAGTTTTCATGATGGATTTACATTATTTGAAAATACCGGCCGTACAAGCATGAAAACTGAAGTTATATATTAACTGTTGTTGGGGACTCCCAAAACTACGCACTTGACATACTTGATGAAACAGGCCTGTCGACTTCCATGTTATACAATCCTTCTGCTTGTTTTTTCTTCAACCTAGCAAATAAAGTCCTTGAAAACAAACTAAATAAAGGAGACAAGAAAAAAAAAGGGCAAAGGCTTTCACGTAGTACCTGCAGGTATGCTTCATTCCGTGCGATAGAGAACCCCTCAACGCTGGACGATCAACAATGGCTGACTTATTGGGTGATGTATACCTTCATCGCTCTTTTCGAGCTTTCCTTTTGGTCAATCCTGGAATGGTATGTCCTCCATTTAGTCATCTACGTTCTTGTTTCATTACAAATTCAAAATGAGATTGTGGATGGCACCCAAATAAACATAAACGACCAGTATTTGTCACGAACACATATATTGAAGATGATATTATTGTGCTGATGCAGTCTACTGATCTGGCTGTACCTGAAACTATTGTTCTGTACATGGCTAGTGCTACCTATTTTTAATGGAGCAGCTTACATTTACCAGAACATAGTGAGGAAGTATGTGAAGATTGGAGATGGTGCAAGCACAAAGCAATCCAAGAGAAACAAAAAAGTTCTCCAAATGATGTCTCCGGATGCAAAGAAGTTTGTGGAACGCTACATTGAGAAGTATGGCGCTGATGCCTTCGAACCAGTTATTCGAACAGTAAGTTATTCTCACTGAAGCATCAGTTTTCTCACCTAATTACAAACTTTTAGTATATCTTAACACATCAGGTCTGTTGCGTCGAAAATGTTGCAGGCTGAGAGGGAAGCAAGGAAATAGGAATAACTATATGCTCGGCAAAAGAAAGGGGAGATCTAGCAGTCTTAGATTGAACTGACTGATCTAACGATAAATTACACACGATTGTTACTTGCTGTATTGGCTAAGGTCAAGAATTTAAGAGGTTTAGGCAAGTTTGCGCTACTATGTTTTTCCCTATAGAGTTAAGATTCTATGCATCAGTCAACAGCGTATGCCTTTCAGAAGCTGCTAACTAAGAGACCTAAGATTCGCAACCTACTGATTCATTTCCTAAGTTGTTTTGGCTTTTCGTTTCCTTTTTCCACCGCGGTGAAGGAATCTTGTAAGAATTAAGAAAAAAAGACGAAACGTTTTTTCATCAAACTCAACTACATGAAAGCCTAGGTCATAGAAACTCACAACGTTAGTACTTCTACAATCCGAGGATTCTATGCATTACTCCATGCAACCATGATACGAAAGTTAATCACCTATGCATTGATCCATTAGACCCTCCAGGTAATAAAATTTCACAGAACAAACGGCAGATAAAATAAGCAACCAAAAAGAGCAGTAAACAGAGAAGAAATGGGTCCTACCGGAGTACCATGCTCCTCCAGCAATCCTTGGATCCTTCTCTGAACTCCTAACAGAAGTAAGACCCAACATAATGAATGATCCTCTCGTCTAGGTCACGAAAATCACCATCCACTCCTGATTGGAACAGCTCAGCTCTTTGACGCCTACCATGTCGCTCTAGCTAATACAGAAGGTTGGCTTCAAACATTCATACTAGATTTGATGAGTTTCCACAATTCAAGGCGCCTACCTGTTTCTCTCCCTTTACTTTCCTCAGTGTCCCAACTTCCGTGTCATATACAATTTTACTACTCCGGTTTCTGACTCCAAACTACTGTCATATCTTTCCCATTTCTGCTTTGAAGTAAAATATACCGAGACAGATGTGAAGAAAAAACTGCGGAAGCTGAGGTTACAAGTGATGAACTTGAGCATAGAATAGTTCTACCCTTGTTGATGCAAGAAGTCCACAGCAGCATTGGATGCATAAAAACCTTATCCAGGTAATCAACCAAAGGCGCACTTCCTGGATAATATGTTGTCTCTATGCTTCTACTAATCTTAATGCTCAACTTCAGAGTAGAAGTGGTAGAACTGATCATTCTCATAGCAGAAAACCTAAGCTGATCATTGTCAATTTGTCATCATCAAGACAAAGTTTTTTCAAGCAGCACAGCTTGAGAAGTCAATCACCGTGCAGAAATCCTGCTCAGCGACTTAACCAAAGAAACAAAGAGCAGAAATGGACCAAGATCCCTAAACGCGAGTTCTACAAGTTGAATGTTCTGAGAGTGGTTCGTGTATTCCAATCAGTATTTGAAGTGCTATATCACCAGTGCTAACCCCCTGAGACAGGAATGCATGACAGAATCCCAGCAAGAGCATCTGCAGTGGGCACATATGCTTCTTCATCCTTTTACTCGGAGGTACCGGAAGGAAAGAACGGAAGCACTAGAGTAATGCAGCGGAATGCTGCGCAAACATGTAGATAACAGACATCTGCTCACATATAACAGTAGGTGAGCTGAAAGATGCCAAAAATGCTTGACTCTGGCCTCGAATAGCTTGTGGATCGTCTATGTGAATCTTTGGAAATCCTTCCCAACGACTTCTGTCATACGCATAGGATTCAATAATTACATACTCTCCAGAACAGTTTTCATGCAAAAAAGAAAAAGAAAACTAAAGGGTTAAGCTTATGATTAACTCTACGAAAATCAAATCACACTGTATCACACTTCAAGGACAATCAAGGAGTCGCGTTCCATTATTCGCAATGAAGGAGTTGTGTTCTAGTGATTGTCTATCAAGGAGTCAAGAAGTGATCAAATCAAGATCGCACACAAGCATGCCTCATACAATGCATAAAACAAAGGACAACTTCTCCACCCAAACAGAATAATTCGAGATTCATCAGAAGAATAATCCATCTCAGTGCACCATTTGCATGCAGAATAAATAAAATAGGTTTCTACCAAACAAACTCCAAGGGCATGCAAATTCCAAATGGTGAATATCGGGATTGTACGAAATCCAATTGCACCAAAAGCTAGATCATCAGATCACACAGTTCAATCATCCCCGTTCAATCCAACCATCCAAGTGACACAAACCAAGGCATACGACAGAAACATCACCAAGAAAACGAAAAGATACAATCTATCCCCCTTTTTGTCACAGTCTCAACAATAACACTGTAGTTCTGTTATCCTGTAATCCCAAATGGGCATTTGGGCACGAACAAATCAAAGCACCCACAACTTATCAAAGAACCAAACTTTCGAATCAAGATCAGAAACCCATGATGTGCATTTGGGCAGAGACTAAATTAAACAGCAAGAAATCAATGAACATTGGACTTAACAACCCACCCATCATTTTCTCATCTTTCCATGAACAATGCACATTTGGGTTTTGACCAAACATCAAATCAAGAACAAGAATCACCCACACATCCCCATTTTCTCATTAGCCCATGAAGAAAAAGCAAAATGGGGAATTTAGTTACTTACAAAACATCAAATCAAGAACAAGAACCACCCACACATCCTCTTTTTCTCATAAACCCATGAAGCACAAGCAAAATTGGACATTTGGGTACCAACAAAACAACTAGAAATCGGAGAACAACAACCAAACAAGTTCAAAGAGGGAAAAAAAGATGAGAAAATTAATCACCCCCATTCAATGGATTGAGCTTCGATGAGGTCTGATTGGGCAAAAACCTATACTGCAATATCTTCGGCCTCCTTGCAGTAGAACAGAAGCACTTTCTTCTCTAGTTTCGGCTTCTTCTTCGGATTCTCCTCCTCCATTGTCGTCGCTTTGTGTTTCGCTTTGCTTGTTGGGTTTCGATTTTGTGAGAGAAAGAGAGTCTGTGTCGTTTTCTGATGCTTTTGGTCTTGAAGAAACATTTTATAATTGCTCCTCAGTCACAATTCTATTCCTTCAACTTTGTTTGTCACGGGATAATTAGGTGGTCGTCAAATTTCATATATATATATATATATATATATATATATTATGGTTATGATATTTTTATTTTTTTTGTCCTTGTTATCTTTGAATTTTTTGTTTATATTACTTGATCGTAGATAGAAAACTAAAAAAATAGATTATATTATTTGTAATTTATCCTGTCATATTTTAATTTGCATTAACCATCATATCATTTACTTTATGTTACATAATACATCATGTCCTCAGAATTGCATCATCTATAAAAGAACCAAAGTTGGCAAACACTTCTTCCAAAACTGTGACATCTTATATGGTCACCTTATTTCTTGATAGGAAATAATTTGTTACTTCTATAGCAGGAGTATTACAGTTCGATGCTCAAGTACTTCAGTTTCAATCTTGTAAGTTGTAATTTGATAGTATCAAGTATCAAACTACAGTATACGAACTGACCAACACCAGATTGTATTAAACAAGTACCAAAGTGTAGTATTGCAGCAACAAGGCCGTTGCTGCTGAAGCAACGTCGACGTCCTTTCGATTAGTGCATTCTCTCAAGCCTAAAGGAGTGAATTCCCAACTCCTAGAAAGATTTTATTCACAACTCAAAAAACAATGTCACTTGGCTTGACAAAAGCTAATTAAGACACAAGACAAAGATAAACAGACACCAACACTCGAATAACAAAAACTCCATCACACTTTATCCCCAACATTACTTAGGCACACTTCACCATTGTGTCCAAGTCACCAGGCGGTGCTGCGGTTGGAGTCTGGATGATTACTTACTCTCGCAGGGCATCGACGATTTCCTTGAATCTTCTAACGTCAGACCAAAAGCTGTGGCAAACTCGGAGCCTCTCATGGTCTGGAAATGAAGCAGACTCCAACTAGGAACTGTGACCTGTTCCAGCAGGATGAGGTAGCATTTGAGCGACCTATTCAAGCAGCAAGTCATTCTCACGGCAGCATATCAGTTGTTTCACCAAATAACACACCTGTATTTGTAGTATTTCTAAACCTGTTGTCTCCAAAATGTTGCAGGCTGAGAAGGAAGCAAAGAAATAGGGAATGATTATATGAGCCACAAAGGATTGAGGAAATGCAACAGTCTTGGGTTAAATCGACAGATGTAACAGTACATTACACATCTGCAGTACAAATCTTTTATGCATCAGTCGACAGCGTACACGTTTAGAGGCTGATGTGCAACCTACTGATTCATTTGCTAAACTTGCCTTCCCTTTTCCTTCTTCCTCTGCCGTGGAAGGAATCTGGTATGAGTTGGAAAAAAGACAGGAACTTTTGATCGAATTCAATTACAGGAAAAGCTACGAGATACACGCCCACAACTTCAGTGCTTGTGCAATCTGGGGGGACTCTGCATTTTTTCATGCAACTGCATAACAAATGCTCATCAAATATGCTTTGATCCAATATGGCCTCCAGGTATTAGAACTCCACAGAACAAACCAGCAGATCAAAAGATAGCAACAAATCGAAACAGAAAGAAGAAGAAACGGGTTCTTATACTCTTATCGCGTTACCGTGCTCCACCAGCACTTTTTGGGTCCATCTCATCCTTCCAAACAGAATTAAGACCCAACATAGTGAACGATCTTCTAGTCAAGCTCACAACAATAGCCGTCCAGGCCCGACTAAAGCAGCTCAGCTCTTTGCTGACAACCCATTCACTCTATCTATCACAAAAGGTTGGTTTCACTCCAGATTGGAGCTGATGAGTTCTCGCAAAGCAAGGCATCTGCCTGTTTCTGTCCCAACTTCTGTCCTATTCTATGTTGTACTGCAGTTTCAATCCGAACTATCGTCATCCCATTTCCATTTTCATTCCCATTCCTGCTTTGACTTTAAAAAATCCCAATATACCAATCAATTGTGGACTTTGAGCAAAGAATAATTCTGCCCTTGTTGATGCAAGAAATCAGCAGCAGAAGTGAATGCATATTCAACAGATCCATGTTTCAACCAAAGATGCACTTTCTGGATAATATATGCTGTCTCTAAACTTTCGCTAATGTTAATGCTCAAATTCAGAGTAGAAGTGGTAGAACTGCTAGCAGAAAACCAAACCTAAGCTGATCAATCTCACTATCACGACAATGGTTTTTTTCATGTAGTCCAGCTTCAGAAGTCCATCGCCATAAGGGAGTCCTGCTCAGCAGCTCAACCAAATTAAAGTGCAGGAGTGGACTAAAAATCGAAACATCTGTAACAAATTGAATGTTCCGAGAGTTGTTTTGTGTATTCCTATCAGTATTTGAAGTTCTACGTCACAAAGCTAACGCCTTTCCAGCTTCCGATAGCATTCACGCTGCAACATCTTCATCATCTTAATCATCTTGATCCATCTGAAGCATTTCAGCAATGGAAGGTGCAAGGCTCAAAACTTCAAAAGGAGCTCTACCCCCCATGGCTTTCACAGTGGCAGGGCAAGAGTCCGTGATCCAGATGTGTGAAAATTGTGTAAACCTATTTTCAAAACCTGGTGCATGAAACAAGGAATAGTTGAATGCTGATGAATACAATTTTCTTGTCCACAAGGAATGCTTAGAATAGCTAGGATAATCTTGACATATCATATGGTAAGCATACATAAAGTTTCCCTGCAACAAATGTTAAAGAAAGTTTACCATCATCATTGTGTAGAAGCCATTCCCAGGAGCCGTTCAGGAAGACGGCATGTGTGACATAAGCACTGACCTCCTTTGCACCATTAAGAATTAAAAGTTTCTGCAAGATAAAAAAAAAAGTGCCTCTTGGGTTTATGAAGCAAAAGCAAGTGACTCGAATTAAGATTCAGAAAGCCAACAATTAATATTTACAAAAAGCAGTACCTGGCAGCTGATGAGGGTCTCTTCAGATAGGGCCAGATCACAGACAATGACAACATGATAACCACGAGGGTATCCTTGTCTGAGCTTTGTTGTTATTGTATGAGGTGAGCAGTTACTGTAACTCTTCGAGAAAACAATCTGGAAACGCATAGTACTTCATAGTTGTAAATACTGGCAAATACGCATAACGAGTAGGCAATGGAAAGTCTAAAGCACTAGCAACAAGCAATAAAGAAGCTTACCACGGGGAATTCAGTGAACTGCTTGTGGAATGCGTCATGTGCTACATAATGTGGAAATGCAACAGCCACCATGTTCGAATCCTTACTGTTACTATATCCAGGAAGCAGACGAAGCTGCGGTATCAACAGACCGATTCCCGTCAGCAAACGTGGCGGCCGAATATGATCTCCAAAATGTCGGCCAAAATCCTGAAACGAGAAACACGATTCTTTTACTTCCTTTCTTCCCAGCTATAATCTCAAAATAATGCTCGTATAGGTAGGTGGCCCGACGACATTAGCAGTTTACCATGCAAATTAGAATCGCATGCACTCAATCGTTTAAATTAGCTTGCATATGAAACCTTGACTGCCAATACAAGGTTCACGTGAAACAATGGATTCACTTAAGATGTATGCTTGCGGACTACTTAACCTAATAGAATGAAGGTAACTCTGACATTAAATGATTGAAAAAATGCAAATGCACTCAGTTAGGTACTGATTAAATGATCGAAAAGCCCCAAACAAATGACACAATTGTTTCCAGAATCCAGATATCGTGCAGCAACATTTGAGGGAGAAAAAGAATTTTATGCATTCAAAGTTCAGAAGATAAAAGAGTAACATAAGCTATTAATGGTAAGACCTGAACTAACCTGCGAATAACGAATATCATAGGTGACTAAGTCAGTTGGGCGACCCCCTGAGACGGGAATGCTTGACAGTATCCTGGCTACAGCATAAGCAGTTTGCACTTCTATTTCTTCATCCTGTTCCTCGGAGGATGTGGTCGTGGTAGGAAAGAACGGAAGCACCAGAGTAAAGGATGCAGCGGAATGCAGTGCAAACATGTAGATAACAGACATCTGCTCAAATATGTCATCAGGTTTGCTGAAAGATGCCAAAAACACAACATATTGGCCACGAATAGCTTGTGGGTTGTTTATCTGAATCTTAGGAAATCCATTAGCACAATTCCTGTCATACGCATAGAATTCAATCATTAAGAAACTAAAATCATTGGGTTTAGCTAATGATTAACACTACGAAAATCTTATCATGCCATTTCACACAGCAAGGTCAATCCAGGAGTCACATTCCAGTGATTGACAATCAAGGAATCAAGATTCAAAGAGTGATTAATCAAGTACGCACACAAGCTCCCAACCTACATTGCATAAAACAGAGAACAACTTGTCCTCCTAAACAGAATAATTCGAGATTCATCACAAGAATAATCCATCACAGAGCAACATTTACATGGAGAATAAATAAACTGGGTTTCAACTAAACAAACTCCTAGGGCATGCAAATTCCAAATGGTGAATATCAGGGTTGTAGAAACTCCAATCGCACAGCTAGATTGTCAGATCACACAGTTCAATGATCCCAGTTGAATCCAACCATCCAAGTGAAATTGAACAAGAATGAAACAAAATAATGTACAATGCAACCCCTGTTTCCTGTAAACCCCTTGCCCATTTATGCTCTACAAACACCAACGAGACCACCGTAAGCAACAAAGGATAGCACGTAGTTCTACTCCGAACAAATTCAGATTCAAAGTGCCACAAAAGAGCAACACATACTTTTTATTGCCTCATACTACCAAACGAAACCAACACATAGGGCGCAAATTTAAAATGGAGTTTACTGGCCGAAAGCAACCCAGGAACACAACAAGCAATTCATCAATTACAGTTTAATGATCCCAGTTGAGCCCAACTACCCAAGTGACAAATACCAAGGCAAGCAACATAAACATCACCAAGAAAACAAAAAGATACAATCTTTCCCCATTTTTGTCAACTTTCAACTCCAAATTCCTGTAATCACAAATGCCTATTTCGACACGCCGCAAAACTACAACAAAGGAAAAGAGACATACGTACACTCAAAACAAATTTGAGTTCCAAAAATGCTGCAAGATTAGTCCGGCAGAACAAATCAAAGAACCCGCAACATCAAAGCACCAAAGTGACGCAAGAATTCTAACCCAATAACTCACAATGAGCAATTGAGCACAAGAGAACAATAACCAACACACGGTTTATCATCTTCTCAGCTTTATCAAGCAACAATGGGCATTTGGGCGCTGACAAATCAAGGAACCCACAACGTCAAAGACCAAAAAAATTTATGTAAATTTTCAATCAAGAATCGAAAGCCATGATGGGATTTTTGGCATACACGAAATCAAACAGTAAGAAATCAAAGAACACTGTTCAACAACCAACCCACAATTTATCCTCGTCATGTAATCTTTCCATGAGCATCAAGCAACAAATGGGCATTTGGGTACTCACAAAACATCAAATCAAGACCAAGAACCACCATTTTCTCATCGACCCAGGAACAACAACAACAACAACAACAAAAAATTGGACTCAGTACCAAGAAACTATCAAGAAATCAAACAACAAGAACCAACCAACCCACAATTCATCATCTCATCATCTCTATCAAGCATTTGGGCAATGACAGAACATCGAATCAACTCCAAGAACCACCATTTTCTCATCAGCCCATAAAGAACAAGCCAAATTGGACATTTCGGCACCAAGAAAACATCACCAAATCAAACAACCAAACCCACACTTCACCATTTCGCTTCAAACCCACAAGTTCAAAGAGGGCAAAAAAATGAGAAAATTACCCCCAGTTAATGGACTCAAGCGTGATATTGTCTGATTCATCAGCAACCTTGATTGCAAGATCTTTGGCCTCCTCGCAGTAGAACAGAAGCACTTTCTTTTTAAGCTTCGGCTTCTCCTTCTCCTTCTCCTTCTCCGTTGGGTTGTACTTCTTCTTCTTCTCTGTTGTCATTGCTTTGTGTTTCGCTTTGCCTGTAGAGTTTTGGTTTCGAAAGAGGACGAGAGTGGATTGTTTTGATTTTCTCGCAGCTTGAGAACCCTTTTATACTTGCTCTTCCGTCCAAATTTTGTTTGTCCCATCGTCCCACGTGGGGGAAAAAATTTATATCTGTCATAAAATAATACTTCTTTTTGTATTATATTTAAATTATAATATTTTTTGGATATTTTATTTAAATTATAATATTTTTATATTTAATAATTTTTTCACATAAAAATATCAAAATATCCTTATTTTATATCACATCTATTTTTTTTCTTTTTTTTTCTCATTCCATTAAGAACAAAATTATCATTTCTTACGAGACGAAAAGAATGAATAGATAAAATTAAAAACTTTAAATTGAGTTTTCAATCTCAATAATAAAATTTGAAAATTCAATGTATTATTGATATCATATATTTATATGACCAATTATAAATTCCACTCAACGGTGCAGACCAATGGAGTTTCATCCTAACGATTTCAACTGGAATTCTATCAAGGAACATACTTTACAAGAATCCCACTACAAAACATCCGAGGGACAAAAAATTCCTGGATACATACAATGATAGTAACAAGAAGCGATAGCAAGTGTCGTCAAGAAAGTCAATTAGGAAGTGTCGTCAAGAAAGTCAATTTTGTACTAGATGGTTTGTCCAGAACGGAACATAACATACTTAGGAGTGGTACGTAGCAGTTCACGTAACCATATGAGCAAACATACAAACATACGATGAAACATACAAGACCTCCCGAGATCACAAAAAGGTTTTTCTATCATAAATGTGAATCAATAGCAAGGTCTTTATCGATTGTTTGATGGGCTTAAACTTATATCCATCGAGGAACAAACATTGAGATTTAAACACCACCATACTAATAATAGTCGGCCTTTTGGCTGATCGCATTAAGCTATTAACTGAAGCCCGAGGGATAAACTTCCCAACTCCTAGTAAGATTTTATTCACAACTCAAAAAAGAAACAATGTCACTACTAGGCAAAAGCCTGAGACAAAGATGATGATAAACAGACGCGAACATACTCCGAATAACAAGAACTCCTTCACATCCTATCACATACATTACTTAGGCGCTCCTCACCTCTTCATCAGGCGGTGCGGCTGCTGGAGTCGGGATGATGACCGACTCACGCTGGGCATCGACGATCTCCCCGAACCTTTCAGTTGTCAACCCAAATGCGGCAGCAAATTCAGAGCCTCTCATGGTCTGGAGAATGGAGTTGGCTCCAACTAGGAACTGAGGCCTGTTCCGGTGGGACGAGGTGCTGAAGCCAAAGAACTCGAAGGGGCTGCTCCTAGACGCAATCTGACAGAAGGGGAAGTACCTCGGCACCCAGAACACGCTGCCTTCTCTGACCTTGGTGTTCAGGGCTGAGGTTCCGTTTGGGTACACAATTTGAATCGTGCCAGTGCCATGAAGGACGATGCCATACTCTGCGGCCGTTGGGTTTAGGTGTGGCGCCATCATTGATCCCTGCACTCATAATCCACAGGAGTTAGACTTGCATAAAGAATTTGAACAGATGTGACGACTTGCATACAATGCAATGAGAAAGGGAAAGTGAAGCTTTTACCGCGGATAAATTGACATAGTAAACCCCGAGGCCGGACTTCTTGAGGGGATGATACTCGTGATGGTCAAGAGCGAGGCTCCATCCATAGTTGTTCCTGAAGTCAGGTTTCCTGTCAAAAAGATTGTAAGCGTCCGGACCACCACCTGTCTTCCTGCGACCCCTATCGTCACCTTCTCTTCTATTGTCCCCTATTCCTAATAACAACGTCGACAATATTTTCTTCAACGACCATTGATCCTGCTCCTCCGGTTTCTGATCTTCATCGTCCTCATCCTCAGGCATCAACTCCTTCAAGTGCTTCATCTTCTTCTCATCCTTCAGCTCGAGGAAATCAGACCATACCCTTGGCCCACGAGAATCGACGTATACTATTGGTCCAGCTTCTTGCCCTGTCATTATCTCTCTGAGCTCGTCTATGGTCACCTGTGATAATACCAATGCGATGCCAACATGAGATGCTTCATTGCTCTCCCCAGAGTCTCTAGCCTAGGCATATGAGTAATGTTCCGAGAAAAAAAGTACTACTACTTGTTGATACGAATACCTCTTCTACTTTCACATATCTAACACTGGTAACGCTTTGATCAGAGGCCCTATCAAAGTGCTTCAAGACCAAGGAGGACACTTCCGTGACAGTATATTACCAATGTGCCAAAACTATGCTCATGAAACTGATATTGAGTAATAGAATTCGTGTGAAACATGTGTTGAGAACATGTTAGGCTATAGTTTGAGCTTTAGGAGTTGTAAGTTCCTTGACAAGGATAGTCAAGATTTCTTACATTGAACGCAGTTGATAGAGTCTGCTGATCAAATCCAGCCAGAACAGATGCCGGGTTCGCTCCTCCAGCAACAAAGAACGACTGCAACAGCCCCCCCAAAATAAAAAACCACACTCCGTCAACAAACAATCAAAATTCACGCCTCATGCAGAAACCTCAAAATAACTTCATCAACCATCAAACCAACCCAGATGACGTACCTGAAATGTGCCGACTCCTAGTCCTCTAGAAGGATCAATGCTGCAAATAACATGAAGCCGCTGCCCCTCCCCAACATTGACAATATAAAACGGTGACCCGGCCGGTACCCTGTATATATCCCCGATCCTAAGCCTCCTCTCCACCAACTCGTCCTTATATATCAACCCGATCTTCGCTTCCCCTACACCACAAACCACCACAAGAAGAAGAAACCAATCAGTAACAAATCAAATAACAAAACCAGGTTCCCTCAACTCAACTATTAAACCTCAACAGTTCCGACTCAAAACTAATTAACAAGACTCGAATTATCCAGAATCGTCTACCACCTCAGTCTCAAAAGATCTTTTTTTCTTTAAAACCGAGCACGCATGATGAGACAAGGTTTAACTCATGTTGTAGGACGATCAGACATTGTCTTAAACGTTTTAGAAAACGTAAAACCAATTAACAAGGACTCGAATTACCCAGAATCATTTACCATCTCCGTCTCAAAGAGCGCTTTTTTTTTATACCTTCTTTATTTATTTTTTACCGAGCATGCATGACAAGAAAAGGTTTTGACTACGTCATCGTCATTTTTTCGGAAAATGTCATCAGCCACAAGAAAATTGAAATTGTGTCGATAGAGTAATGGAACCTATCAAATTGAGTGTTGAACAGTGAAGGAGTGAAGGAGAGAGACGTTGCAAAAATTATGGAATGAGAGTATATTTGTTGTAAGCGCTCTATTCTCATGTGATAAAAGAAGGCATGGCCAATGATAAACAATCTCTCCCCCTAGAAGCATGTGCAATTGGTAGTAGCTAATTTTGGCAAAATCAACCTATATTTAACGATAAATGGTGTAAATTTGCTATAATTTGATTGTATTTCCTCAACCATACAATGCCATTTTTAACAAAGTCATTGATCAATGGATAGGATAGTGTCACACTTTCATACTCCCTCCGTTTCAAATTAATCGAAACGTTATAAGTCCGAAACGTTTTAACTCAGCATGTCCATTGCACATGCTGTAACCATGAACTCCTGATACGATCCCTCCCCCGACATTAAGAAACTACCTCCCTATTATAAGGCTACGCACATCTCTCCCTCACCGCACCATGCATCCTGGCATCCTGCACTGATTATGTGGGTTTGTTCCTGTGCTTTGTCTTCTCTATTCCTGATATGGGTCTTACATCCTCAACTTATTTCTACCAAACCTCTACGCTACAACTCAAACTTAATTAAAAAAGAAAAAAAAAATAGAATAACCCAGAATCTCATAGAATTGACAACTCCATCACCCTTACCTCGGCGGATGAAGAGGAGGAGGTCGGAATCGAGATACTGCGGAAGGAACAAACTCCGGGGCTCCATGGTAATAAACCCGACATGAATCCCCCTCTCCCCAAACTTCCTCTTCCCATTATACCCTCTCACCACCCTCATCTCCCCCGCGTCCGTGCTGATCACCCTCTTCGCTTCCCCCAACAAAAACCTGATCTCCTTCCCCCCTTCATCTCCCTTTTCCTCTTCGTGTTCGTGTTCATCTTCCTCCTCCTCCTCCTCCTCCTCCCACTCTTCGTTGCCTCGGCGCCGATGGCCTTGATTCTGACCCACCGCCGAGGTGGTGTGGATGAGTACGGAGCAGAAGAGGAGGGAGATGAGAATCGCCGAGGCGGTGAGGCGACTCGACATGGTGTGTGGTGGCGTGGGTTCGGGTGTGTGAATTGGGGGTGACTAGCATGGTGAGGTTTGGGATATGAAGAGTGGGGTGAGGGGGGTGGAGGGTGATAGGTGTCGGCCATGCAGGGTTTAGGAGTAGGTGGTGGCGGTGGGACGGGTAGGACACTTGCTGGTCGGGATGCAGAGGAAACTGACATTTAGTGCCTTCAATTTGGTTTGACTTGGATAGATGCTCGAGGAAAAAAACAAAGGGCACATATTTTAAATAAATTATTATATAATTGATTGATTTGATATGATAATTTATACATATGTTAATTTTTATAATTTTTATAAATAAAGGACATGTACTGTGTTTTTTGATTTTTATAAATGAGAGAAATTAAAAAAATAATGGGATAAATTGATATTATATAAAATAAAAATATGAATGTCTAAATATTTTTATAAAAAAATTTCAAATAAAAAAATTATAATTTATTTATAATATATAACATATTATAATTTTTTTATGACGGAGAAAGTATTATAAAAAGTAAGAGATGTAAGACCTCTGTGTGTGACGTGGCTGGATTTAAGATTTGTTAAAATCAATTTTAAATCACTCTATAATATTTGAGAGGATGTTTTCACTCTTTTTTATTATAACTCTATAAAGTTTTTTCATTTAAAGTATAAATCAATTGAAATTGGTTTTTTTTTAATGGAGATATCAAAAGTATTTTTAATCAAATAAAATAATTTTTAAGATATTTTTTTTATCCAACATCATATTACTTATTAAATATAAAATTACAATCAATTATCACTATCAATTATAAGTATGCATAAGTATTTTTTATTAACCCAACCACACGGATCCATATTCGCATGAAAAATATTATGGATCATCACTTGTGTAATCTTTTTATATATAATTTTTAAGTATTAATTTCTTTTTAAATTTCTTTTTACCTTTTATTATTGTCATTTTTAATCAATAAATGAGTGAAAAGTACCGAAAAAATTAGTGCAAAGAGGACTGTTCTTAACATTTTTCTGATCATATGCTCCATCTCTCAAAAGAATCCAAAAACTTACAGGGAGGTGACTTGTGAGACAATGGAGATAAATGCATGAATTACAATAAGGAAATAGTGAAAAATGGAAATTGCAATGATCCCGTCATGTTAATCAAAGTCTATAGAATTATATGTGTATTGTGCAGATCTATTTCATATATTTTCCCCGTCTTAATAAATTATAACAGTTTTTTAAAATTTTTCATAAAAATTACACATTATCTTTTGAAAGTATTTTTCATATAAAAATATCAAAATAGTCATATTTTTTATTTTATATTACATCAATTAATTTTATTATCATTTTTTTCTTCTTTTTCATTCATTTAACTCACATGATCTAAAAATACAAATTAAACATTATAATAAAAATTAACATATAATCAAATTAAATATTATCATTTAATTAGGACGAGGGAATATATGTAACCCAAAAGATGGAATTGGGCCAAGTTATTCTAGAAGAAAGAGAACAACAAAAGAACTCCGGTAAAAAAGCACAACCAAAGCAAAACGTTTTTCGTGAGTTTTAATAGGAAGGAGAATGAAATAAATGAGAGGGGAGTAAGAGTTTGATTTTGGAGAGGAGGTGAGGTAAGGAATTTTAATTTTTTTATTTTAAATTTTTTTTGTGAGTTTTGGGTTGAAGAAAAGGAGGGATTATAGATACGATTGTTAAAATAAAGATCAAATCGATTATTGAATTGTTATAGAAATTGATAAATTAAAATCGATCAAATCGATTATTAAATGGTTCGATTTTATTTAATAAAATAAAATTGCGTTTTAAAAGAGAACTGAATCAAAAAACAGATGATAATTATTGAACCGTTTAAAATTAATTATCGTAATTATTTTACATAAAATTATTAAGGTTAAATATCAAACATTTTATATTATTTTAAACCTAAGATAACATAATATCCTTAGTATTGTCTTTATTTTTATTTTTTTGTTAGAAATGAAAATAAAAACCTTTAGTCATATTTTTTATTTTTTTGGTCGAATAGTTTTTATTTGATTAATAAAAAAATCATTTATTCATATATTTTTAGTATAATTTATGTTGTTTTTTTTTAATGCGATATATCTAATTTATATAATAAATATTTATAAAATTATTTTAATAAATGATATATATAATTAAAATCTCAAAATATTTATGATAAATAATAAAAAATCGTTAAAAATCATACAAATAAAATCATTTAAAATCAAAAAGTTGAATTGATCCGATTAACACCTTAACTAAAAAAAGATGAATTTCCTCTCATCATTTTTTCTTCAAAAATAAAAAATTTCAAAATTTTTTTTTTTTTTTTTCGTCACCTGTCTTTCTTTCGCCTCCCTTTTTCTTTAAACTCACAAACATAGCTTTGCCGGTGCTCCAACGAACTCATCGCCGATTCTAGACCACACTCGAACCTGAACCGCACCATCATCAACAATGGCGCCACCCAATCGATTCCGAATCCTGATATCATCTCTCTTCCTTTTCTCGATTCTGGTCGCTTCCAGAGCCGAAGTCATTACCCTAACATCCGACACTTTCTCCGACAAGGTGGTACCCTTTCAAACCCTAATTTTACCTTCCTCATTTTTTTCCTGAAGCGAATTCGATGATGCGAATTGGTTGTGAATTTGAAATTGGTTTTCCTAGTTGATTGATCTGTTTGAATTTCGCTAAGTATTGGAATAGTACGGGGCGGATAACTTGATTGGTCTGTGAGGATCAGTTTGGTGTTATGGATTGAGCAATTGAAGTTCTTTTAGGTTGGCTGGCTTTTGTGGAGGGTCGTAGAGGTTGTGAGTTGTTTTGAGGTTTGAAACCCGATACTTATATCCAATAAAGATTAGGGAATTGGATGTGGGATGTTGGTGCGAGCCTGCGAGGATAGATTTGTGGTAAGTCTGATCACTGATGTTTTTTGTTCGATGTCGGTTGGGAGGTGCATGATTTGTGGTGGCGGGTGCAGGACTTCAGAGTGGATATTGGATGTCCGTGATGTAGGTAAATAAGTGATGAAGGAGATGCAGTGCTTCATTGTCTAGACCTTTAATCGTGACACACTATGGGATTTCTTTGATATCAGAGGACAAGATTTGGTAGCAAGTACCATCGTTTACTTGGTTTGTGGGTTCTAGGCTTTGTTTGTTTTGGTAACAATACATGCCAACACCACTATGAAGTGTACTTACTCGTCACTCTTGTTTAAGAGCAGACTGAGCAGTCTACTTAGACTTTATGGATGATCTGAAACGGCACACCTACACTTATACGAAACTGCCACTCTATTCTAACACTTACGAGAAAATGCCATTTCTATTTACATTGTCTCATGATACCTAAAAGATTTTTTCCCTTATCTTAGCCGATTGGTTTGGGATGTAGATGGCTTTATGCATGAAGATTCTGTTTTATTGATTTTGCTGATAATAGGAGGTATAATTAACTTGCTGTTTCTTCCCATGTTTTCCTTTTTTGTTTTAACTCAAAATTTGATGGATATGTTGTAACTGATCGTTAATTTGCTACTGTATTACAGATAAAGGAGAAGGACACTGCATGGTTTGTGCGCTTCTGTGTTCCTTGGTGTAAACATTGGTAATTTTTTTTTCTTAATCCTCAATTCCTCTGGTAGCTAGATCTGATCTCCTGAATGTCGAGTCCATGCATCTTCATGTGATTCAGCAAAAATTTGGAATCGTTGTGGGAGGATTTAGGCAGGGCTATGGAAGGGGAGGATGACATAGAGATCGGGCAAGTTGACTGCTCTTTGGATAAACCAGCTTGTACAAAAGTGGATATCCACTCGTATCCCACATTCAAGCTTTTTTACAATGGAGAAGAAGTTGCAAGATATCAAGGTGATTCTTTCTTAGTGTGCTCTGTGCTTATTGTTGTTGTCTCACCCTCTAAGGCAGTGGGCGGTAGCCAATCTGACATTTTCCTTTGTAATTGTTGATGAAGCATGACCCAAAATTTAGAGTTCAGACACACATTCTTCCACTTCATCTATCTCCCTAGTTACTACTCCCTTTTAAAGAAAACTTAGAATGATAGGTTACCCCCAAAATTGGGGAGATATCTCCATCTTAAGCATGCCATTCAATGTAACTTTTTAAGTAACATGCTGTGATGTGATGATGAATTGTCCATATAATGTACTCCACCACTGACTGGTAGGCTTTGGAAGATTTGGAAGGCAGATTGTGGTATATTTGTGATGCTATTGGTGGAAAGCTTTTCGACTTGTAAAATTCTCAAAATTAAGACTTCAACGATAGGCATTAATTACTAAATATCAGATGAGGAAATGGTGAAATGAGTAACAGCGACTTAAATTCAGATCTTGCAAAATGGGTTTTCCCCCCCTCTTGAGTAGGTACTCGATTGCTTGTATTCTTTCCACTTTCTGGTTGTGTCCATTGTACCTTTGGTCGGAATTGGAATCGTGAGATAGATTTCCTTGAGGAAAAATCATCAATGTGTTGAGTCCGATACTATTTTCCTTGTTTGCTTTTTATAGTATGATAGCTGGATAGGTATCACTAAATTGGCATCTAAAGTAGTAGTTCTTTCGGGGGCTTGTTGAAGGATCACGAGATGTAGAGTCGCTCAAGGCATTCGCCGTGGAAGAAACTGCGAAAGCAGCAGCTGAAGGGGAAGCAGAAGTGGACGATGATAGGGATTTGTAACTCATCAAGGTACATTACTGTTATTCTTTTACAACCTTGAAAAGAATTTGGTACTCAGCTATGATAAGGACCTCGTCAAGGTTCATTTAGAATGGGGCTTTGTTTGTTTAGTAAAACCATAGTGCATGGAACTCTTCCCTTTTTTCATCTCTTGTTTTCATTTTTTCTTTGCCGTGACACATTTTATCCATTTTAAATCAGTGATCTCTGTCCCATATCCAAAACCCTTTGTTGGTGGCTGTTACGCTTATTCGTTTTCAGTTTGTGATGTAGGCATGTAGCTTCTTCCCTGTGATGAGAAGAGGCTTTCCCTTTTCCATGATCGCCTAGCAATTTTCACCAAATTTGTGTTTCATGATATTTTCAGGATGAAATAGAGAGTTGATGAGGCCTTCTTCCGCACCACATACGAGGGAAGTCTCTGACAACACAGCTGGATACTTTCTCGGATCATTCATGAGAATACGCCAGCACGTTGCTCATAGAGTTATTTCTTTAGATAATGACGAGTGGTGGGCAACTGCTCATGAGTACAGTCTGAGTCCGAGATGGTTGCTCTTTATTTGTCAAGCAGTCATGAGAGCTTTACCGTGTTGAGTTCATGGAGTTGTTAACAAACTAGCTTATATTTTCTGCATTTACTTGATAGAAACAGTAATAGCAAGTTCCCTTGCTTTATGTGTCTTTTTAGAATGTTCTATTTATTCTAGGAGTCAAGTGCCTCTTCGTTCCTTGCAGATCTCTTCCCGTTCGCTTTTTGTTAATTTGGATTCGCCGCTGTCTGATGCCGCACATGTGATTAGCACAAAAAATGCATTTCGCCGTTGAGTGTTCTGTTTGACCATGTTGTGAATCATACTCCATCAATCTAGGCTAATCATTGCTGGTATTCTTGTTATTGCCAACTTTTTCATGGATGGAGAGATCGAAAGAATGCATAAATCGATTTCAGCTGAGTTGTATATGGAGGTCGTCATATGTTCATGATCCTGAACTTGATCACGACAGGCCAGCATAGAACGCATGACAAATTCCGACTTCACCATCTTAACAGTAAACCCATGCAAGTAACCTAAAGGTACTGAATATGAATTTGATTCGATTCACCCATGATCCCATGTCCTATGTTACCAGTAACAACCTCAGGATACTTATGAGCTCCTATGGAAATCCGAGGTATGAGGCGATTGATCCGCATTGGGACTCCACTTGAGCAAAACACAAGATAAGAAGCACAGGGAGACGGAAACAATAAGCCAATGACCTATTTTCAGCATGAGAAACTGACATAACTTGCTAAAGAAATATCATATTATTTGAAAACCCAAAGGAAACCTATGAAGTGAAGTGTAAAAGAAAAACCTTTTGTGTACTACAAATCTATAAAAGAACACAGGAAGATCAATTTTTTGCTCTTGCGCTGCAGTCGAATCACCTCCAGCTATGACAATGCCGCTAGCTGTGGTTCCTTCTGAAAGCTCATCAACCATCTTCAAGAAGTAGCTATGCCTGCAATAGCAACTGAATAAGAACAGCAACACGAACACTAGAGGAATTCCACACTCAAGAATATAATAGCTAAACTTGCCATCTTGTATCGGCTGTCAACTCCGGATGAAAGGCTGTCGCTAGCAAATTCCCTTGCTTCACCGCCACGATCACTTTCTTTTCAGATTCAGGATCTGTCTGCTGCAACAACCCAGTAGGTAAAGTCAAGCTTTTCCTTCCAGGATACATATATAGACATTATAATCATGCAGATGTTTCATGTTACTATTCTTCAAGAAAGGAGGAAAATGAACCTCTTTACTAACCTTGGCGGACTTTGAACTTGATTTTGTTGATTCGTTTGACTGAACAACTACTTCTGCAAGCACTTCAACTTCTGGGCCAGTCTCAAGAATTGCTGGAGCGCGAATAAAGACACCACGGAAATTTGACGAGCCACCTTCTTTGGCCGCAAGCTCGGGTACAGACAGATCTGCCTCAAAGCTTTGAATCTGGAAGCAGAGCAAGCATTTAGAAAGACGTTTAAGTAAGAAATTGCAATACATTAGATTAAATATCACCCATCAATGTCAGAAATTGTGAAATTCTGTTTACAAGAGGATTTGCAAAACGTTGACAATGACAATCTAATATTGCTCATGGACACGAAGAAGATGGCTCAGTGGCATGGGATGAATGATGCTTCTTCTTCCACATAAAAGTCTCAGATATAATCAAGGAAGAAAACCATGCTAATGATACAAAAAGAAAAATGCAACAAACTATAGTTATTTACACATTTCATACAACCACATCGCAATACATTTGTCCAGTAGAACTGCCATCGTAATTTAATTGTTTTTCAGGAATGGAAATCAAGAAAAAGCAAGTCCTAGAAGCTTACCAGATATGTAAAGTCCTTCACAACATAAAGGACATGAATAGACCCTTTACCTGACTACCAAAAAAATTTCGATTAACCATGCAATCGAGACCTCCAACAAGTTCCTGTCCCCCTTCTTTCTGTCCTGGAATATTACCTGTGTCTGGCCCTTTTTGCTACTTATAGCAACAAAAAACATGCAGGAATATTTTCTTGGAAAACTCGCTCGCATAAGGGTGTCTTGCCATACAACATTTCAAGAAAGATGACTTCATATTATTATCCCCATTATGATAAGGAGCATGAATTGTGAAAATGGTTGAACTTCACACCACGTCCACAATTTTACAGAAACTAGCTGTGCCCAACAACATACGATCGAATGTAACGCAATAAAATGGGAGTATACCAACGGCTTTGTTTGCAAGGAAGATAAGTCCTGCACAAGTTCCCCAAACTGGTCTCCCCATCTTGACAAACTCACGCAGAGCCGGGAACTGCAATCAAAATGGAGAAACATATTACCTCACTGTTCTGAATAACAATGTCATAAAATGGTAGAAGGGCACCGACTTCTGGAAGAAAATTTTCAAGACACAACTACGCCTTGAAAGCAATACATATTAGCATTATCAATCCTTTTTTAAGCATCATGGCATTGGCATGGCAGTAATGTTTACTAAGTGTTCAAGAATTCAATTTCTGCTCCGAAGCAGTGTCCCAATATTTTCAATTGTCTTAGTTTATAAATTGGATACCAAGATTTCAAACAGAATCCTTTAAAACCTCAATTTCATCCATATTCCCATTCCAGGAAACAACCAAGGCCCCACACTCAAAGGCTTCAATTAACCATCATATCCAGTAAGGGTCATCATACACATGCTTTCTCCATGATAAACTACACTTAATCCCAAAAGCTCCCGCTCACACACCGGTTTAAAAGAACACGAAAACCTAACCACTCTTAGACCGTACCCATAAACCACCTCGCCAATAGTTACCAGATTCCCTAAACCCGAGTACATTCCATGAAGGATACACATCCCAATTCCCAAGTGCAACCCCAATTAGAAAATCACGAAAGAACAAAAAAATTAGTATGACTCAAACAACACTCAGTCCAATCCCAATAAAAAATTCACAAAAACTTCATGATGCAAGCATCATTGAGTCTTATCCTCATACTAAAAATTCATAAAAATAAATTCCCTCCCCCAAGAAAAAATTACAAAGACATTCAGATCGAGATGTTTTGTTCTTATTCTGGACCACGATGACAGAAAATTATTTTTTCAGCAAAAGCTTAAAGTTCACACCTTAATGTCCTTACTTGTTTCACGATTATTGAGGGAGTATAACCTTCCGTAAATCAAAACCCCACACACCACATAACTTGTTGGGCATCAGCACAGCACTATCAACATCAAAGTTCAAATCTTTCTCCATTTCCCCACAACCCAGAAAGAAACACAACAAGATGAACAATGAAAACAACAACAGCCCAGATATTCCAGTCAAAGTAACATGAACAATCACCATGTTGTGATACTCGGCGTGCTTGGCCATGGTGGTGCTCTCCCCACCAGGGATAATCAACCCCGAAACACAATCAAGCTGTTCTGCCTTGCGAATCTCGAGTCCTTTTACGCCGATTCTCCTCAGCGCCGCAATGTGCTCGTTGAATGAGCCCTGCAGCGCCACCACCGCCATCGATTGATAGGTTGATTTGACAAGGTGGGTTTTGTGTGGCGGCGGAGGAAAGTGATGAAAAGTGAGCCACAGGAAACGTACGGGAGTGCGTTGGAGGGCTCAACACCACTAGGCGGCTGTTTCGGTTGTGGCTCTATTTGGTGGTGTTCGTCGTCACCTCTCTTTTATGTTTGGTTGAGATTGAATAGGGCAAAACGCTCAAAAACGAGCATATGAACAGAGGAAAGTCCACTATGTTTTTTGTAGATTTTAATGCTAACATAACTGAATATGTGATTAGTCCGTCCGTGTGAAAAGCTAAGTATATATTGTTCGGTGAATTGTCCTGCACGATAACTATAGCTTCTCTCATGCAATCAGATCCTGGTGTGCAGGACTATGACCATAAAGTACTCGACCCATCGAAGGGTTATGAATTCATTGTCAAGTCCGAATCCATTACTTTTATTTCGAGTGACATGTACCGTGGACTTCTATATTATCGTCCTCTAACACACAACCAATAAAAACTTGGAGAACACTTTTTTCCCGACATCATCCCCTTTTAACAATTTACTGAACTAGCTCGGACAGTGTCATTTACTGTTGCTACTAGAAGAATTCATCCATGATTACTGTGAGTTTTTTCATGTCTTGACCTGAGACTTGTCTTGTCAAGAAAAGTTTAAATTTGATGATCAGCAATCCTTATCCCTTAATAGCATCCATGGACGAAAAAAAAAAAAAAAGACACTTCAAACTCGAGAAAAAAAAAAAATGATTTGAGGCCCGCCTAGCAACATCTTTTCTGGATAAGTGACTCTCCTTTTTCGAGTAAAGAAAAAAAAAAACCCCTTAATCGGGTTTCAAAAAAATTTTGATTTGAATTACGGTCAATTTATAATCAAAAAATGATTCTTAATTATTTTCTTTTAATATAGAAAGATTTTCTTTTCTTATTCTGCTTTTATGAGCTCTTTTTTATTATCTCTTTTTTCTTAAAGAGTTTCACTCAACATTTAAAAGAGAGTGTGATGTATCATTACGAGGTCTTCTTCTTTGCTCAATCTCCATATCAAGAGTTCTCGAGGAGATTGAGGATGAAATACTACATTGTAATGGTTAGTCGAATTTCTATCTCTATAATTTTGCTCAGATTTGCACTTTTGAATTTTAATCCTGAAACGATCATATTACACAATATATTTGTGACGATCAATGTCTAATGTTATGTTGTTCAACCTACTACTACGATCATTATATTGAGCTTAAACTTTAGATTAAAATCTATGCAAAATGTTTGTACATACATGGATATGTTGCACTAATCAACCATGAAGGAAGACATTACGTTAAACTTAAACCTAGGAGTTCAAAATTCACCAACACATCAAGCCCGCAACATCCCCCTCAAAATTTTCCCCCAATTCCTCCTCACATCCTCCTCGAATCCCTAGATCCCAAATTTCTCACTGTTTTTTATTCGAGTCTCAAATCTCGATGCGACCCAATTGACCCTTTTTCTTGATTTTCTAACATATCTATCCAGCCTTGCACTTCAATCACTCGTCTTTTTTGCTGTTCGATACAGCTGTCTCTAGGGTTTCAATTTTATTCTTCGTTGAATCTTTTGTTGGGTATTGGAATTCAGGTTCTTGGACCAAAAGGTGAGGTGGGTTTGTATTGGATTGGGTGATCGAGTCATTTTGTGATTGAAAGATTTTGTTTTTTGGTTGAATTGGTATGATATTGATGATGTTTTGTTTATGACTGTTTGGTAGGTTGGGGTTGTATATTGGGTTCAGTCGCGGTGGTATCTTCTCTTCGACATTGGAATTCAGTTTCTCGAATCAAAAGGTGAGGTGGGTTCGCCTTGGTTTTGATGATTATTTGGTTTTGTGATTGAAAGATTTCGTTTTTGTTTGTTTTTATGATGTTTTGGTTTGAATGTTTGATAGGTTGGGGTAACATATTGGTGGGTTTTCTGGTATTTGATTTGATGGAACTGGTGAGATCGGATTGAAGAGGTTAAGGGGGCATTGGTGCCGCAATGTTCGTGTTGAACCGCAATGGCATTGATTATGTTGACTGCTTTCTTCCATTATCGGAGTGGCACCCGTTAGAATAGCGCTGCGTATTGGAGGCGTAGAGCCCTGTCCTCAGTTTTTCCCCTTTACTGTGTGTGACCCAGGTTTGCATCGGTGAAGCATTTTTATTTAATGTCCTGAATTTGCCATGGTTGACAGTACGTGTATGTCGGTAATTTTCGTTTTAATCTCTTAATGTCTGTATCATGACATGGATTTTGATATTTAGGATGTGGCATTGGGACATGTACGAGTGAAAATATTATCTCATGGTGTAGGAGCTGGAAATTTTCATGGGACCTTCTCAAAGTATCATAGCATTTACCATACTCATCAGAGAAGTCTGTAGTGATATGCCCTGTCTTGTACAGGCATGCCTTGACCTGTAATTCAAGGGTAGACGAAACCACACGTTTGGAGCAATCACATTTAGGTTTCTTGTTCATCGTTCTCTACCATATTAGTTCAATTATCAATGTATCCAATCTCCATGACTACAGCATAGAATTTGGGTAAATAGCATCTTGTCAAGAATGGCATGTGTGTCTACGGGTATTAGGTGATGTCTGAGATTAGATGGTGACATGTTGCAGGATTGAATAGCTGACGTTCATTGTTACAATTTAGTCCATGAAAAGATATTAAGTTTATCCATACTTTGACCCCTGTTTAATTTTTTTCCCCCGG
>JAOVYX010003147.1:0-11195 GCA_035668315.1 Drosera spatulata
CTGACGCAACAGCCATGAACTCTGCTTCTGTAGTACTCAATGCCACAGTATCCTGCAAAGTAGCCTTCCAAGAAACTAGCCCACCACAGAAAGTGAATACATACCCTGTAAGTGATCTCCGATGATCCAGATCTCCAGCATAGTCTGAATCTGAGAACCCTTCAACATCGTTGCTGCCTCTACCTCGCCTTGCATCGTAAACGAGGCTCAATCCCGATGAACCCTTGAGATACTTAAGGATCAATTTCACAGCCTGCCAGTGACCTCTACCAGGTCTGCATATATAACGACTAACTATTGACACTGCATGTGACAAATCGGATCGAGTGCATATCATAACGTACATCAGGGATTCAACTGCACTCGCATAAGGCACTGAGGTCATACTCCTCACCTCATCCTCAGTCTTCGGTGAGAGCTTTAAGGATAACTTGAAGTACGCTGCCGAGGGAGTAGAAACGGGTTTGACATCTTTCATGCCAAATCGGTCAAGAACCTTCTCAATATACTTCTTCTGGCTTAAGGTCAAGACTTCATGTTTCCTATCCCGCTCGATCTCCATGCCCAAAATTTTCTTTGCTGGGCCGAGATCCTTCATATCGAACTCACTATTGAATTGCGCCTTCAACCTGTCAATAGTCCCCTTGTCTCTACCAGCGATCAACATATCATCTATATAGAGCAAAAGATATACCTGACCCTCATCATGTTGTTGCTGATGATACACACTGATCGTGAGGGGCTTCGTGTGTATCCAATACTTGCCATAAAGGTGTCAAACCTGTGATACCCTCAGCCTCAGCCTCCAACTCTCCGTCACCCTCCCACTCAACTTCGGTCCGATAGCAACTCCAGTATTGAAATGAAACCCACTATCTATGTTCAAACCTGTGACAAGAGGTGGTGTGATGGGAGGACGCATGAAGCTGTGAGAACGGTTCTCCCTTCGACAACTGAGAATGAACACAAGAAGGAAGGTACAATTCATGATTTGGCTGATTTTCCTACTGAGTTTCGTTTGGCCGATTTACTTTTGGATCCTGAATCTCTTTAATAGCATGAAACTGTAGGAGAAAAACCATCGGATCAGATTGACCTATCTTCTTTCAAGGGCGTCCCGTCACGCGATGACAATGAGAACTCCCGTAATTGTTGGAGTAAGGACTACTTTCGTGACTAGTCGAAATTACCTGCTGGGGAATATCAAGTGACACACACCAAACGAATGGACCATGTAGTTAGACGTCAAAGTGAACGGGAATAAGAACTGTGAATGATTCAGTTTCTGGCTAGTGAAATTTGCATCACATGTTTTGCTTCTTAGGTTGCCTCGGAGAAAGGATATTTTTCATTATGTGTAAATCTTCAAGTAAGTTGCTGATATATTGAAGTCAAACCAATTAATTATGGAAACAGTTGCTAAGTTTTCTGCGAGTTCATGTTTACTGCTGCCATTGTCAGTGTATCGATAAAAGCTGATAAATACTGGCCTTGTTTTTGTTCTGTTTTTGGCTCTCTCGATAATTTCATGTTGTGAGTTCTTCACCAATTCTGGATTGCAATAGTAATCGTGTCTAAAAATTCAGCAGGATGAAAAATTGAAACTTGTGAATGACTGTGAGGCAAAAATTTGTCGCCAATTGTGGTTTTAAAATTGGGTTTGAGTATGTATCTGATGAACAAAAGTATTAATCTAGTAAAATCTCTGTCGTATTTGCAGTGAAAGGGAATTGTAGAAAGACAAACTGGGATGCCTTGCAACAGATGCGGGTCGAAAAATATACAAACTGATGCCACCTCAGGATTATTTGTCTGCTCCAGTTGCGGTATCATCCAAAGCGTTGATAGTTTTCAAGACCAATATGGCGGGATCTCCGGTCCTGTGGGAACATTTGTCCGCTTTGGTACTGCAGGTTCTGGCTCCAGTTTCTCTTATAGGGAGAGGAAGGAGTATGAGTCCTTGAAAACCATTGAGGATGTCACCAGCAAGCTTGACTTCAGTAAAGCTCACGCAAAAGAGGTCAGGGATATGGTTTGGAAGGTGACAGACGACGAGCTTGGGGGAGGTGACTGGTTCCCCATCCTTGTTGCTGCTTGTTCCTATGTAGTTATGCGCCTGAATAATAGGCCACTGTCTATCTCGGAGGTTGCTGCTGTTGTCAGTAGCGATGTATTCGAGTTGGGGAGAATGGTGAGTAGGGTGGTTAAGCACCTGCAATTAGAGTTACCGGAATTCGACATCCTGGGGATGCTGGAAAGGACTATGAGGGACTTTGCTAGATCAAGGGGTATTGAAGATCGGTTGGATTTGATGATAAAGCAAGGGAATTTTATCCTGCAATGCGCAGTTAAATGGTTTTTGTCTACAGGGAGAAGGCCAGGGCCATTAGTTGTGGCCATTATAGTTCTTGTGGCCGAACTGAATGGCATCAGTGTCAAGATGAGAGATTTGGCACTGGAGCTTGATGTGGTGGTTAGCACTGCCAAAAAGAGGTATGATGAAGTGCTAGACGCATTGGTTGAGGTTGCCCAGAAGAATTTACCATGGGGTAAGGATGTCAGCGCTAAGAATATAATGAAAAATGCACACTTTGTCATTCAGTACATGGATATGAAGTCTAGGGAGAATATGGAAGCAAAGAGGAACAGGTGTGACCAAGAGGGTGGTGGATTTGATCGGGGACACGTTGTCAGCCAATGCTTAACCACAGAAGTGGAGTCTGAGATGAAAGATACAATTGTTGAAAGTGATCATCATTATTTATATGGCAGGAGTTATCTAAATGGTTGCTCAACAGCCAACAGTGATGTCTCGGAGGATCCTAAGATTTCCTCACAAACATTGTCTAAACTTTATGAGAAGTTCAGAACCGAAAGCTCTCCATTAAAGTGGGCTGAGGAGATTGAGCGAAATCATGATGGTGGTATGCGTAGCTCGATTTCTGAGCTTGAGTCCTGTCATGAATGGTGGAGCGGGAGATCAGAACTGTGCAGGAAGCTTTTGCTTGACCAACTTGTGCAGAAGGACGTGGGCCTTGATGCGCTTCCGCCATCTTATATCCGAGGCCGCCTGGCAGTGAAGAAGAGGAGACAGAAGATCAAGGCTGCCAAAACCCGTATTAATCATGTTCTCAGTTCCAGGAATGGGGCAGCGTCATATGATAAAGCCCTTTGTTGTTTGGACTCTGATTCTAGTAACAAGGGAGGGAGTTTCCTCTTAGAATGTAGCAGTGGGCGCAGAAAAAGGAAGAGGAAGGCTGATCAAGATATCGACTGGGAGGATTGCATCATTGAGATGCTCCTGCTGCATAGTGTTGAGGGGAAAGAGATTGAGAAGGGGCACTACAATGTCTTGCTGGATCTTCGTGTTTTCAACCATTTCGGTGCCTCATGAGAAGTGGAAAACAATATAGGAAAGAGTTTCTGCATCATCTTATCAAGAGCATCAGATCGCAACAGAGTACATAAGTTGATCATTTAGTGGGTTCATCGAGAGAATACAAGTCGTGCTTGAGTTATGCTTGAATCATGCATTGAGTCATGTTTGTTTTATGCTGAATGATGCTTGATTCATGTGCTATTTGAGCTTGAGTATGTCATACTAACATGTACTTATTCAAATTAAATTATTTTTTTCAGACTTCCGTATTGTCGTTCGCTTTCTGATAGTGAAATATAGTAGTACTAAGTTTGATGTGCTAGGGTGAACGACAACCAGTTTTACAGAAGGTGGGAAGTGGGGATGTGAAGCTATGAGCAAGACGGAGTAAAGGGCACCAGACGTATAGCTGATGCTCTCTGTGTCATTATTGGGTCGATTTTTGCTTCGTATGCACCATGGTCCATGGCCTCGTCGATTACTATAACAGCAATCATTCATAATCGAGAGACAAACAACAGCAAGGGTACGGCCACATAGTTGTCCGCTGCCACACCTATGCCCGTACTCCCTACCCTGTATTCTCAAATCATGAAGACACAATCTTTGTGTTTTTTCACTCCATCAGAAGATCCCTCCAGCCTGTGTTTGGTATAACTGTCCCTTAAAATTGGAATAGATATATAAAGCGATGTGTCGGTTTTAACATGAACGACAACATAACATATAGATATGTTGTGTACAAATTGCCACTGCGAATCTGTGATGTATCAAGCTGATCAAATGAGGAGTAGTTGAATGCTGTTGTTGTTGCGAGCTTAATTAATTTCATAGTAGTAGCTACTGCCTGTATTCTTCACCGGAGCTGATGCTAATAATAGGGAGTAATGTAGTGCCTTCATTGCAATGATGTTAACTCAAGCCGCCTGAATCCCGTGGGAAAAAAAAAAGTGAACCAATAAAAGGGCGCCATGTGTCGACGATTGTCCAGTAGGCTAGGTCGTGGCCACCGTGCCATGCGGACGTCACTCCCATCCTCTTCACATATGACAAACAAGTGTTTTGTACTAATTACCGTTATGACTTTTTATGAGATGTACTGTGTAGTTGTTTTTTGGTATTGGATTATCCTTGGGCACAAGTGTTTTGTACTAATTATCACCCTTCCTTGTACTGCTTGATCTATGTACTATACTGCATTCTTATTTATTTATATTGCAGTATTATAGATACTGACAATATTCTTTTACATATTTACTGTAGAATCCCAATTTTATACCGCAAAAGATATTATCTGTATCGTAGTTGATAAGAAGTATGTTTTAGAACACTAAGATGTGCTCATGGTCCTATCTACACATGATCTTGATACAAAGAAGTAACAATATTATGATCTTGTATGTATACATCTTATGACTTCTATGCATGAATAAATTTATCACGCTCACATGTGCATAATCTTATTTACAATCTTTCACAATCAATGGCTATGACTTCTGTGCATCCTGTAATCATGATCCTATGTACACCATCACATCTATGTAGATCTTAATTTAGACCTTATTGTAACGCGAACTTTTACTTTTACGACATTAGTACATGTGGTAGTAACGTTATACAAAAGGGGAACTTGTTGACATATACGATAGTGCATCTTGTTACCATAATCACATGTGCACAATCTTATATACACATGATCTCGATACAAAGAATGAACATCATGACATGTGCATGATCTTATGTATAATAAACTTATCATGATCACATGACATATCCTAAGGTTTCCCCATTCTAATTATTTTACCATAAAGTTTTTACTACACACGGATACGACATACTACACTGCAATATAAGAAGAAATGTTAACATAAACAATAATAAATTTTACTATATATAATTAATATTGTACTGCACTATGCCAAAAGATAACAACAGAATGATTGTTTTTTGTAACATATGATGTCTGTTGTACTGCAAGAAACTGCTCTTTATCAACTTAGAAAATCAGCAACAACCATGTACATGTCAACATGTCCTGTAACAAATTTCAAACATGTCAAGCAACACAACAACTCATAATCATACAAATCCTAAAAATAAGTTTCAAACAAGTCTCAAACACTTCAATAACCTATCACCATACAAATCTCGAAAACAAGTCTCAGACATACAACAATCATACTTATTCAGTGAACGAGCATAAAATCAAGCAATTCTCAATTTTCTCGAATGGCGTTTTGACATGTCTGATTGTGTCCGATACGTCCGCATCGTCCACATCGGATAGGATGAAAATCAACTCGGGAAGGTATTTTTTTGTCCTCCTAGGTCCCGCCTGTGGTGGAACATCGGGTGGCCTTATCCACAGATGCAGTTGTAACGCCCCGTCTTTCCGTGCCGGAAGACACGTGAGCGTTATGTCGGCACGGACCCAACCCGTGACAAGGCTAAATAAACCGAATGGATTTTAGGGATATAGAAGTCAAGGAAATCATAAACAGTAGCCATAGTCATACCTTACAACTTCGAATACCTATATAGTTACAACATTAAAGCGGAAGCTATGCAGATCGTTTATTACATTTAAACAATATAGACATCTGATGTACTATAATATTCGAAGTATGTGAGATCATCTATATGCATGCAAGCTCGCACTAAGAGCCTTCAAGTGCTGTTGGGGGCATACCTACAATTGAAAAACATAACCGTGAGCTAATGAAGCTCAGCAACCTCAAGTGTATGAATCCCAATTATAGGAAACTTCCACTAACGGCTATGACGACCGCCGAAAGTCCCTAAAATATTTTTTATATATATAGAAAAATATGGGCGCCATATCACACAACATCGTTTCTCATTGCTTTATATGGCTTTATATCGCTTTTAAGAATCATTCCTTTCTTTTGCATTAATTTAGGGTTCATGACTCGACTCAAAAGCAACGACAACTCCAAGGATATGACCGACTCAGAATACAGAGATAAGATAAAATATCAATCGTCAGCCAGGCTACCCAATAGATTCTGTTTTCGGATCTGTCTACTCTGTGCGTCACCTTACACCTCTTGTGCGTATTCAATGAGGTATCGTTTGCCTGCATTGAGATAATTTGGGCCTCTCTGCAGAGAGCAACCCGTGGTCCGTCACAACGGCGTAGAAGCCGCTGCATGCATGCGAAGAGGATGGAGGATACCCATCGCTCCCTAGCTAGTTCTCACCCGTGACGATGACTCAGAAAATAATACAGGAGTACAATGACTCAAACACAAGCCACCAAGGCTATTCAAGGAAAATAGATGATCGCAATGGATCAAAGAAGGGACACCATGTTCGACCTTCTCAATAATTTCAAGAAGAACGACCAATGATCCAATGGATCCACAAGGGATGTCAATTCCGTCCTTATCAGTTCAAGGAGGCGATATTTCTTATTCGTTTGCTTTTCATTAGTTCAAATGGATAGTGTAGCTATGCTCCGCATCCTTCGTTCCCTTTTTATTAGTCGGTTAACGGTCGCTTTTATTTATTTTTCGTGAGGGTATATACATTATAAGGGTGCATTCTATTTCATTTCGACCCCAAATACTCCACCACATGTCAAACGAGATCGTGTATGCACATTTGACGTTATATTTCCATGCGTATGGGTTATATATCTCAAATACGTATTTAGGTTTAAGGTTCAAACCACAAAACAACATTTTTCCTAGCCAGAAGGCCGTCACAGGCGCTACCGGGCTCATTGCAGCCGCGACGTGTCGCGGGCGCGACGGTACTATTTGGCCAGAGTTTTAGTTTTTCCTCCGTCACGGGCGCGACCCAGGATGGTCGCGACCGCGACTGTTCACTGCCCAGAACGTCCAGGAACCCGCCTGCGATGTTCATTAATCGTTCATTTGACATCAAAACGCATACAATTCATTCCTCACATATCAATCACATCAAAACACATCCCAAAACACGCACGGATGCAAAGGACGCGTGTGATCGAATAAAAGAGACATCTCGGACGAGTGAGGTTACCTCGATTAACGATGATCCTCAATGCACGCGATCACACGAACGAATCCGTCGACGTCCACTGGTCGAGCAGTTGGCGTTGGTGGTGCGACCGTGTTGATGGTCTCCTGGTGATGGTTGCGTGGTTGATGAGGTGATGTTGATGATGATGATGATGATGATCGTTGCTTGATGCGTGATTGATGGTGTTGAAGATGATGGCGACGTTGGCAGCTGCTGGCTGATGGTGGCGGCTGGCGATGATGGTGCTGATGGCAGGCAGGGAAGAGTGGGGATTGTGTGATGGTGTGAGTGGTGAAGTAGGAGAAGTGGAATGGGAGTGGAGGCGGGAGTGGGAATTTAGGTGAGGTGAGTTGATATCCCACGTTCCGTTCCACGATACGTCTCGTTCAATCCATTATTCATCCAAATTGCGTAATATTAATCCATCGATAATTAATTTACATCGACAGATTTTTCCCATATATGAAAATATGACTTTCCGAATCATAATCCATTGTCTATGGAATTAAATCGATAGTCCTTACGCGCAACGTTTATAACGTTATAACATTGTGACGTTATTCGTTCGTAACGTTTATTGGCGCGTTCAACCAATCATCCCAAAATATTTCATCATCATATTTGATTTAATTAATCAAATATTTTCTTGGATTTAAATATATAACCTTTAAGCCCGATTTATTTTAAAAATCATAACGTTATATATTCGTTTCTAAATTCTCAAAATTCTCGGGTATTACAGCAGTGGAATATCAGGTTGGTATACACTGGGGATAGGATTGATCACTTCCTTGTATGCAAGCTTGTATATGTCAATAGTGAAGTGATGATCAACATATTGATACAAAGAATCTCCTTTCGATTCGATACATGCACATGCATGTTTGCAAGGCATGGAGTTCACTTGTCAGCCTCGACAACTGTATGTCTTGACTTCTAGATCAACGGAATGACTGCCATCCTTATCGACCACCTCAAACTCCGTCAGACTTGAACGATGAAGTGTTAGACAACGACTTGCCTCATATTTTTTCTGTAACATTTCCTCCGCTCCCTTGTATAGCATGGTACAGTTTTCCAAATCTTTTTCTCGTCTTTCGTACATAAGCTCCATGATCATAATACGTATTTGATCGATCATTGCAGTGATGGACAAGTGCCTTGCACTTCTAATCCAACTATTAAAGCTCTCGGTTAGGTTGTTGGTCATTATCCCCCAACGACAAACCGGGAAAAGTGCATTAGCCCAGCACGATGGATTAGAATCGGTAATAAAACTTCGAGAAAGATCCATTGTCATGGTGATTTGGTTGATGTTGGAAAGATATACGTCCATTGTGAGGCCATATACGGCTGCTTTGAAGACAGTACTCCAATGCTTCTTGTTCAACCTGGGATATTTTGAAAGGACCTAGAGAAACAAAAACAAAATCAGTAATGAAATATATAATGGATGAAGAATATGAAATAATTCTAGTCCTATCACCTCTTTCTTGAAGTTGTTCAACAAGTAAAGTAGGCAATATGGATGACTACTATCAGGAAAGTATAATAGTACAGCTCGAAGAAGCCCACTGTGACGATCGGAAAAAAAGATGTACTATTTCCAAGGGCCACAATTCAAGGGCATTAGAGTTTTCATCAATTGCCAACAAAACCACTCCCAATTGTCATTATTCTCCGCACTCACGACAATAAAGGCAAGAGGAAACATACAATTCTCCGCATCCATTGCAGTGGCACATGATAAACATCCACGATATCGGTGTTTTGAAAATATCATCCAAGACAGCAAAGCCGAGCAAACAGGCCTTAAAGCATATAAATAATCTAACAAATTGTCTTGTGTCTGAATCAACCTCGTACTCTGCTATACTTCCCGGGTTTGTGCTCTTCAGGTTAGCGTAGTATGACCTCAACTAGTCGAACGAGAACCTAGCTTTCCCATGAATCTCTTCCAATGTCACTTCCTTGCCTCGCCAAGCATGGTGATACGGTAGCTGAATTTGATAGCCCCGTTGAAAATCAGAGACGATGTCTATCGGGCTATAACCTAATGTGTCTCTTAGTTTGTCCTTCACAATACCGGACACCCACACTGATTTTAGCTTTCTGGTATCCTCTACTTCCCAATCTCGTATCGCAAGTATGTGCTACATTACACTTCCTAATAGCAAAGACACCATCACGCATGCATTTTGATGCATAAACATGTCACTTGTATTCCTTGTGCACGCAATCGACTATAATCTTTTCGTTGCCGTTTTTCTTGAAGTGGTAGTCAAGGAACGTGGCAATGACATAATTTCTAATTGCTTTGCAAAACTCGTTTGCGTGAGCAAAGACTTGACCTACACCCTTGATGCACACACGCCAACTATCCATGGAGGTACTCTCAATGTGTTCAGTGGATCCTATACTGAGGCTTTCATCATTCCCAAATCTGAAATGTAAAAAAAAGAAAACATTTAAACTAATTAACACTATTGCAGAAATGCCACATTGAACAAGGATATAATTTTAAACTACGACATAACTTTACTTTTCTACTGGAGTCAAACTGATGGACAAAGCATTTATAACAAACTATACTGCAAAGTATTAAGATTGTACAGCAAATGTTCTTTACAATACCTTGCATCATGGACGGTCAAACAGATTCTTGGAGCATTGCTGCTTGTACTCGTATTCTTTGATGCCTCCATTTGAATCACACCTAAGTTTGCATATGTGTATACATGACACATATTAGCTACATCGGCATCGTCGATGAGAGACACGTGAACTTGATTTTTCATTTGTGAAGCAAGATATTTCAAGGTCATTAGCATCGGATTGATTTGTGGGCATTTATTCATTAATTTCTCAAACATATCGACGAAAGACATTGATTTTCGGATGAAGATGAGATGACACTCACTTTCGAACATGCAAAGAGCAACAAGCTCAATAAGATCCTTCGTTTGACATTGCAATGTATGTGTCAAAAAAATAAAAAAATGATCTTGCAAAGAAAGGATTTGATGATTATTTTGATAATTGCTCCTAAATCAGATGATTTTTGCTCCGAGCCCTTCCATTCTTGCTCGTAGTTGCCGTTCCATTATTGCCATTATTGCCTGCTGTTTCGCAAGATTGCTGGCTGACTCCACCAAAGCCAACTCCCAATCAGCCTTATCAGGTTCGGCAGCTGGAGTTTGCCAAGCAGAGGTTACTTCAGGCTCACCGTTTGATGGAAATGCTTGCCATGATCCGTTTCCATTGGTGGTCGGTCCAGCAAATAATGGGGGAAGAATGGATGAAGAAATTGGGCTCCATTTTGCCCTCTCTCTATCGACGCCAACACCACTACTAGCAGGGCTTCTTCGTTTCTCGGCTTCGGCTTCGGCTTCGTTTCTCGGGCTCCTTCTTCTTCGTCTCGTTCTCCGATCTCCTCCTCCCTGTCGTCGTCGTCGACTCCGTCGGCGTCGCATATCTGTTCACTCGTCAATTCCTGTAAATTCACAGGTAATGTTTCAGTTTCTGTTGATTGCGATTAAGTGGTTGTCGGTGTAGAACGTTTGCTGATCATCCTTGGTCTCGTCCGATTGAGGAATTTTATTTGCTTCTGCCTTGATTCGATCATGTTTCGCTTCTAGTTGTTCGATATATGTGCCGTGAAGAAATTTGGGGATCAAACTTGGAACTTCCGTCACGGTTTTGGGGAGGAAGTGTTCGTCATCCAATTACTGCAAGATTGGATGAACTAATGATACTGTTGGTGGCGACGTGGAGAAATGAATGTTTTCAT
>JAOVYX010003148.1:0-11194 GCA_035668315.1 Drosera spatulata
CTCGAGAAATTACGTTGTTATTTAACGTTTAATTTTTCATATTTTTCCGTGACAAAAAGTTATCTAACTTTGTCACGCGTTTAAAGTTATGAGCGTAACGTTACGTCTTAAAACTTTGAAACGAGATTCGTTTCTTACTATTAATTTATTACAAAAGGAAAAACGCATATTTTCGTTACGTTTATTAATTTTAGAACAATTATTTGATCATAATTTCTATATGTATTGATCGTAATTTTCTGGGGCTTTACAAGGGGACTCCTTCAAAAAGGCATCCCTTGTCTTAAATGTTAACGATGTTTATCTCACATATGCCTAAGACTTCTAGCGATCCTTTATCGCTTTCATTCGAGCTTGAATTTAGTTGATTCCATCAGTCATCTTCTAAACTGATCAACATCAATGTCATCCCATTATATGGGTGTGCTAGACTTCGCCTGTAGAGACTTTATGATTTAGTACAGTTATTTTAGTTAAAACTGTTACTATAAGTTACCTCAATCATAGATAAATATCGATTCCATAATCCTTGAAGATTTAGGACACATGATTGACACATGCTCTTCAGCATATGTATAGTCTGCTAGATGATCAATAGAAAAATTTATTTATTTATTTATTGATAGAGATTATGCTACTTTTGTCAGTCGATCTACAGGTATCAAGATTGAGTTCTTCCCTTTCGGTGTTGTTAGAGGGCAAACAACAAAATCCATTTGTAACACTTACACAAAGGGATTTTCAGTAATTATAGCAAACCCTGTTTCTGATACCCAATCTTGATTTACTATCATGCACTATAACTCGTCGCAAAATTGGCTACTTTCCTTTTTATGTTTTTGTATCAAAAGTGTTGATGTAAATAATGTTGTATCTTGTTATTTCTTGGGTAGACAAAATAAAGAGTTTAGGGTGCCTCTTCCAAGATCTTTCTCTTGAAAGCGTCATCATTGGGCACAAATAGACGTCCCTTAAAACTCAAGGTGTCTTCCATCCTTTTTCTTAACAAACAATACCGGTAGACTCTCTAGGGAAATTTGGCCTTATAAGCCTTATTGCAAATGTTACTCGAGTTTACTTTAACTTAGTATAGGTTATTAGTACGATGCCTTGGGCATCTACGCTATACCCGATACTAACTCATTGGAGAAACTTAACTCTCGGAAAGGTGACATACTACTGATTTCCTCAAAAAACATTTCGGGATAACTTTGAATCACAGGTGTTTTGTATCGATTCAACTTTGTATCGAATGAGATTTTCAAGCGGCATAGATATCTCTAACATCACTTTCTTATAGTTTTTGTGCATCTTAGACTGACACAATTTGTAAGTCGACTTTCAAGCCCTTTCCAATATATGCAATCTTTCTGCTCTTTGTACTTTTCAGCCATATCAGCTTTCTTTCCTAGTTAATAACTGCTCGATGCCTTACCAGCCATCTCACCTCCATGATGATATCACAATCATGGAGATCAATACCATACAAAATAGTTTAATATCTAAAACTCACTCATAGGCATTCTCTTCTATTTTTCTTGATGAATCCCAAAATATAAAATTACCCAATATATGTTCTCTGTTTCAATCCCTAAATTTTCAAACCACCTGCTCTGGAGCTTGAGCAATACCCATTGTGATCCGTATCAGACCAATACCATGTTTCACCCCTAATAAGAAGAATAACTCATTTCACATTCTTGGTTGTAAGTTATCAACATCTTATTTACTGAAGCAATTATTTTGACATCCACCATTTTTCTTGTTTAAAGATTCTCGACTATTATTATTATTCTCTTGTTAATCACCACTCCACACTGCTCTTAAAGGTTCATATAAGATAAATCAAATTAATTTCTTGCATATCCCAAGTTACAAGTGAGCATTAGGAGCTAAAAGTATAATGCCCAACTACTTCTGAAATAGGTAATCTAATTTGTTACATTAGCCTTATCCCCGATTTTCTAGTTAATCTCACTTTAAGTAACCTTATATGTGAATCAAGCTGATCTCATATTTTTTGCAAATCATTCCAAGGTTTATAATATCATCAATACTCAATTTGAGAAAAATTTGTTGAATAACTATTTTTATGGCACTCTCAAATTACAATCCATCCTTAACTTTTACGTATCCGAGCAAGATAGATTCTTTAATGGATCATTCTCAACAACACCATTTTTCCTTAATTAGGCATTACGAGACATATCAAAATCTTTCAAATATAAACTCGTACTGGGAAGAATCATTCCCATAATAACTGTTGTTATTTCTCTTTTCAGTCGGCTATTATTCGTTCACACTACTACTCTGTTGATATCAGCTAGTGTATATTCTATATCGGCCAGTAAACTGTAATAAATACCACTTTTGATTCATCAATCTATCAATATGGTTGTTGAATCACCACCCATTAACTATGGTGCAATATAAGCTTAGACTCCTAAGTCTTTATCACTTTTGCATTGTTAAATTCTAACAAAAACTTTAATCCAATCAACTTAACATTTTCAATGTAGCCAAGTTAACTATGCGCCTCTTTTCATAAGAGATTTAGCCTTTAGACTTTTTATCTTTGGAAATAACTTCCATATAATAATAAGGTCATAATTTGTACCTTATTCAATCCGAACTTGAATTTCGAATAATTCTTAACATGACTTGAGATTCTTGGACCTGACATCCATAAATAGCATTGATGCTACTAGCAGCACAACACAAGCAGGACAAACAATATAAGCAACACAAACAACACAAACGCTATAATCAGCATATGTAGCACAACCAACATAGGCAGCACAAGCAGTATAAGCAACACAACCAACCAGAAAAGACAACACAAGCAACCTAAACAGGGTAAGCAAAACTTCTTATTCTTATCCACTAACAATTGATTGTTAGAAACTTCTCAATAAACCTTACTCGATGAACATCATAGTGTATTCAGCCCATTCATGAACACTCAAAATCAATTCGAGATCAGAATTTAACCAAACTCAAATTAACTCCATTCATCATATCTCATGTTATGAGATTAATCTCTAGACATGCTTACCAATTTCTAAATCTTATGCATATTCGTATAAATTGAAGTTCACCTATGAACTCCACACCCAGCAAACTGGAATTCGTCAAAATGCTTTTGTGTCTCAAAATCAGAGACTATCTTGATCAATACCAAATATGCTAAAGTTATCAAGCAAGTTGCCACATTCGGATGATCATCAATTTTTTTTCCCTAGATTACTTTGAGGTTCTATTTTAGCACTCAAGATTATGACATCACTTATTAGTGAGTATATTGCCACTGAGGCCAAACTAAAATCAGGTTAGTAGTCTGCTATCTAGGTTTGATGCGAAAGAGTAGACGCCCACAGATAGAGAGCATTGTAGGCCCCTAGATGCAGACTACTACAGGAAGATTTTAGTAAGACAGCTAAGACATACATGGACAACAAAAGACCTACAAATGCTTCAAGATATATGATCAATCTTGTTGACAAGGGCCAACACAGTAATGCAGAAAAGGTTATAGCAGTGTTAGGTATAGACGAGGTTGCAACAGTGATCGGTGCAGACGAGGTCTCAACGGTACTGGATACAGACTAAGTTACAGTAGAGTGACTATAGTAGAGCTGATTGCAAGGTCGGACAAGGATCAAAGGATTGGTCAAAAACAAAGATTTGAGATATGGAGAATCTGTACTAGGATCACAAAAGCTTAAGCAAGTCTGTCAACAACAGTGATGGGGTCACTGTGAGCAAACAGACAAAGCTGTTAATATCTAAATAGTACAGTCACGGGTTCTCATCCCCTCATCATATAAAAGAGAATCAAAGGAGCTCAAAATAAGGGGGGTTGGATGATGATATTTTGAACAAGAAAAATCAAAAATCATTCTGCAAATCGTCCAAGTGAGCTGAAACAAAGAATCAGGAAGAAGGTGGTTCACTAGTATGCTCTGAAGAACAAGAAGTTACAGCAGAATCAAAAGAAGGATCTGTGCAAGGATCTAGGTTCTTAGCCTTTAACAAGTTCTGAACTTGTAAAGGGGTTTTCTTGTAAGAAAAAAAATAAGAAGATAATGAACTCACTCTTGGCTTGACTACACTAGTCACCATGGGAAGACTGGACTAATCTCTCGTTGATCAGTTGATGACGAGTGTCTGAACCAGTATAAAATCTTGTGTTTTTACTTTTGTTTATATTGCTTTGCATATCAAAACTATTAGAAATAATTTAAAAAGTGCAAAGAGACAAGCTTTGAAAGCATAAGTCTCTACAGCAAACACATATTGTAGTCTGTAAGAACAACTAGTGCACACTAGTTAAACACTCTATTGTCTTATATCGATAAAATATTAAAACAACCTATTCACCGTCGCTCTAGGTTGTACCTCTAGGAAATATAATTGATATTAGAGCCTGAGTTTCAAAACTTTACAGTTTTTGAAAAGAAAAGGTCATTTCTTTTTATATAAGCCTGCAAAGAAGTTACTAACAGTTTATTTTGTGAAGTAAACATGGCTTCTCCAAAGCTACTCAAGTGTCCTAACAGTGATGAGCCATCAGCCTGTTCTTTTGACAAGTTCAATCATTGGAAACTAAGAAAGCTGGCACATCTAGACTCAATAGATGAAAGGATGCATGATATAGTCACAGATGGGCCATACATACCAAAGATGCCAGGTCCACTCGTTGCATCAAGGGAAGTCGACAAACCAAAGTCTCTTTGGACAAAGGAGGACTGGGGCTTGGTGCTGATTAATAGAAGGACCAGAAATTAGATATTCAAGGCCCATGATAATGAAGTGTTCGAGATAGTGGTTTGCACAATCACTGCAAAAGAAGCTTGAGAAGCTCTACTACTCGGGAACGAAGGAACAAACGAGATCAGAGAGAACAAGAAGGATGTTCTCATACAGCAGTATGACTGGGTATCAATAAGACCTGATGAAAATCTAACTAGTTTCTATGAGAGATTTAATATGCTAATCAACAATCTCAAAACTCTAGGGAAGACTTTTGATAACAAAGAAGTCAACCTGAAGTTTTTGAGATCCTTTGGTGAAATATGGGGAACAAAGACCACATCAATAAGGGAGTCTAGGGATCTTGCAAAAACATCCCTGACATAGCTGTACGAAGTTCTGCACACCTATAATCTTGAAGTGGAGCAAAAGAAGCAAATCCATGACGCTAGAAAGAAGAGTCTGGCCTTCAAAACACAAGAAAAGATTCTAAGATCTATGACAGAGGAGGACAGTAGTGACACCTCGTTTGCAAGTGAACAGGCAATCTTAGAGGAACTTGTACTAATGGGCAAGAAATTCAGAAAGTTTTTCAAAAAGAAAAATATCAAGAAGAACATCTCAAGGCCAAAGAAGCAGAAAAGGGGGTCTGTTACAACTGCGGAAAGCCAGGGCACTTTGCTGTACAATGCAGACGACTACCACAAGAATCGTCTGCACAAAGAAACAAGAAAGAACATAGCAAAGGGAACTCTGGAAGAAAAGAAAGAGGCAAGGCCTACGCTGCGAAGACATGGAGTGAGACAGACTCAAATGATGAGGAAATAATTTCAAATGCATAGCAGTCTCATGGCAAGAAGTGAGAAAAAACAAAAGGTATTTGATCTCTCAAACACTGATGCAACTCTAGAGGAACTAAAGGAGGCTCTTTAAGAGACCTCTGAGAACTTTATTGCCCTTTCAAGGGAAAATAAAGACAACCTCGATTTGATTGTAATATTCAAAGAAAATTACAATCTGGCCTGTGAAGAAATTGACAATAAGTCAAATGACTTGGCAGTGGTCCAAAATCAACTAAAGGAATCAGAAGAGAAGGTAAAACTTCTCACTGTAGTGGTGGAAACGCTCACAAAAAGAAACGCTGAGCTGCAGGCTCAAGTAGACACATGGAATGAAAAGACCCTGGATTTGCAGAAGATGCTAATCATGGGTCAATCATCATGTAATCGATCAGAACTGAGATACAAAAGCTGCATGAATGATGTTGTACACTCAAAAACAAATAATGTCCCTGCAGCTAGCAAAAAAGAGGTAAAGCAGACCTCTGTAAAAATATTACAGAATGGTAAAATCTCTGTTGCACAAGGAAAGCAGAATAATAAAGACTCTGCTGCTCAACCCAAAGAGGTTGAGCCTACTGACAAAACATTGCATAAGGGGTAAACCTCTACTGCAAAAGGAAAGAAGAGCAATAAAGTCTCTGTTTCTCAACCCAAAAAGGTTGAGCCTTTGGGCAAAACAGCAGCACAAACGAGTGCAAAACACCACAAAGTGCATACAGTCGGAGGAAATAAGACAAAAGTCTATTATGAAGCTGACAAGAGGTCACATAAACCGCAGTATACACCAAATTACTCAGTATGGAAGAAAACTTCCAATATTGCATGGAGAAAATCATATTTAAAACCCTACGGCACATGCAAAATGCAGCAAAGGGAATGGAAAAATTCAAGTAGACTACCTAGAATAGTGAGACCAAGGATTTATTGCTATAATTATGGCAAATCCGATCACAAAGATTTAATTACTGGACACCACACAAGAAAATTATTCAAGTGTGGGTGTCCAAAACTAACAAATAAGGACACATACTTGTGGGTACCATGTAAAAGACTTCATTCCATTATTGCATGAACAATAAGATGGGACATGGTACCTGGACAGTGGATGCTCAGGACACATGACAGGGAACAAAAGCCTACTAAGAGAATACAAAAAAGAAGAACGACCTCTGGTTATCTTTGGAGGAGGTAAGGCAGGTAAAACTAAAGGTTATAAAACCCTTGGTATAGGCTCCCTAATCTTAAGAAATATAGCTTATGTTAAAGGATTAGAACTCAACCTGCTATCTATTAGTCAATTATGTGACAAGAATTATGAAGTTTTCTTTACTCATGATTCATGTCAAGTAAAAGATAAAGTCACCAAAGAAGTCAAACTGATAGGATGCAGAAAAGGGAACATCTATGCAGTAGACTTCAATTTATCTCAATCAACACAAATTACATGTTTCTATACTAAAGATGCTAAAGATATAAATTGACTATGGCATAAAAGACTAGCACATCTAAATTTCAAAACCGTAGCTAAGCTATCCTTAGAAAACCTTGTAAGAGGACTTCCTCGAATCAAGTTTAAGAAGGATAAGCAGTGTAAATCATGCCAAGAAGGCAAGCAGACTAGAGCAAGTCTTAAACTAATAAACTCATCAGAAACAACTAGAGTTCTCGAACTACTCCACATGGATCTTTCTGGTCTAGTAGAAGTACAGAGTTTAAATAAAAAAGAAATATACCCTAATTATAGTAGATGATTACTCAAGATATATATGGGTGGTATTTTTTCACAAAAAAAGTGAAATTTGTAGTTCGCCGACTAGCTTTTTGAGACAAGTGCAAAATGAAAAAGGAAATAAGGTAGTCACAATCAGAAGTGATCATTACACTGAATTTGATCAAGCAGGTGTAGACATATACTGTGATGATCATGGTATAAGACAACCTCTCTGCACCTAGGACATCACAGCAAAATGGTGTAGCAGAGAATTTGACTCTAAGACAGATGAAGGAACGTTTCTAGGATATTCCACAACTAGCAAAGCTTTCAGAGTCTACAATAAGAAAACACAAACAGTTGAAGAATCAGTTCACGTTTCCTTTGATGAATCTGAAACATCCATTCGTACTGCTAATGTCTTTGATGAGGAATGTGCATTTATAGACGATGAACAGGATATAGACAAGAGCTCTGATGTTACAGCAAAGGATGAGCAGTCTGCAAATGCAGAAGAAAACATCATTGCAGCAAAGCCAGAGCAGCCCACAATACAACAACAACTGGAAGAGATCACCATTGATCAACAGAAAGATAAAAGAAGTTGGGTCAAGGAAAGTAGATCAACAAAAAGAATGCCTGTCTGCATTTTTCATATCAAAAATGGAGCCAAAGATAGTAGATGAAGCTCTGAGTGATCAAAACTAGATGTCATGCAGGAAGAATTGAATGAAATTTCAGAGAAATAAAGTGTGGTATCTGGTGTCTAGACCCAAAAACTATCTAGTTGTTGGCTGCAAGTGGGTGTTCAGAAATAAGACTAATGACAATGGAATAATCATCAGAAATAAGGCTAGGCTAGTGGCAAAAGGTTACTCACAAGAAGAAGGGATTGACTTTGATGAAAGCTTTGTCCCTGTTGCAAGATTGGAAGCTATAAGAATGTTCCTTGCCTATGCTACACACCAAGGATTCAAAGTCTATCAGATGGATATCAAGAGTGCCTTCTTGAATGGAAAGCTGCAAGAAAAGATTTATGTTGAACAGCCTCCTGGATTTGAAGACTTTGAACATCCAAATCATGTCTACAAGATAGACAAAGCCTTATATGGCTTAAAACAAGTTCCAAGGGCATGGTATGAAACCCTCTCAACATTTCTGTATGAAATTGATTTTCAGAAAGGAAAGATAGATATCACCCTATTTCTTAAGAAACATAAGTAGCATACACTCTTAGTGCAAATCTATTAAATGATATTATATTTGGTTGCACTAATAATAAACTGTGAAAGATTTATTGCCCTAATGAAATAAAAATTCCAAATAAGTTTAATGGGAGAGCTGAAATACTTTCTAGGTCTTCAGGTTCAACAACTAAGTAGTGCAATATTCATAAATCAGGCTAATTATCTGAAGAATATAATTAAGAAATATGGCCTAGAAAATGCAAGTCATATGAAAACTCTCATGAGCTCAACTGCAAACATAGATAAGGATGAGAACAGGAAAGAAATAAATCAAACAATGTATAGGGACATAATAGGATCACTTTTGTACCTAACTACAAGCAGATCAGACATCCTATACTCAGTCTACCTCTACGCCAGATATCAATCTGATCCTAAAGAATCCCAGTACACTACAGTAAAGAGGATCCTGAGATATCTTAAGGGAACTCCAAATCTGGGTGTTTGGTATCCTAGGGAATCAGATTTCATACTAACAGGCTATTCAGATGAAGACTTTGTAGGTTGTGGGGTTGACAGAAAAAACATAAGTGGAACGTGCCAATTTCTTGGTGCAAGATTGATATCATGGTTTAGCAAGAACAAACCACTATCTCCACCTTTACTGCAAAAGTAGAGTACATAGCTGCAGGAAGCTGTGCTACACAGGTATTATGGATGAGCTCACAACTTGCAGAATATGGTAGTTTTTTTTTTCGACCGTTGCAGAATATGGTAGTTCGTTTTCAAAAACACCAATATTTTGTGACAACATGTCTGCAATGGCAATTTCAGAAAATCCAGTTTTTAATGCAAGGACCAAGCACATAGAAGTCAGATACCATTTTATCAGGGATCATGTGCAAAAAGGCTATATCAAATTCGAATATATGCCAACAGAAAAATAAATTGCAGATATTTTTACAAAATCTCATGATGAGAGTAAATTTATCCAATTTCGAGATGAATTGGGTATGATTGATTTAAATGAGTAAATGGCCAAAAATATCCTACTGCTCTATTGCACATGTAAGGTGCAGACTAGTTTCACTCTGCTGCATTTCTATTTTTAAAAAGAAACAGTTTTCAAAATTATCTACCTAAACTTCCGCAACGGTCAAATAAATGACTGGAATCATGAAAAATTATGTAACGGTCACTTTTTGAAATTACAACGGTAACATTCAATTGGGTATAAATATGCAAAATTCTTGAACCCAAAATACTTTTACTCTCTCTCTCTCTTTCTAAGAATTCTAAAACTCTCTTACCGTCTACTGCAAACCCTAGTTCAAGTCTTCCAATTCTTAACTTTCACGAGCGATCAAATTCAATTCCAAATACATTCGAAAATGGCCATCACCCGTTCTAATACACCATCCACAAACGAGAAAGCTCAAGATCAAAGAAGACCATTTAAGAAGATAGAGCTACAGACTGGAGTTATCCTAGATTTCGAAACCCTAAAAAGGGAATCTGATGAAGTTAAGGAGATTGCAGAACTCGTATAAGATACTAGGTTGAAATACATATGCGAGAAGAACTAGAGGTGAGGAAAAAAAACCCAAAAATCAAATTACCGAACTGAACCGAAAAATCGAATCCGATTCGATTGATTCCGTTTTCGATAATTCAGTTATTCCTTTAAATTCTATTTCGGTTTTGGTTTTGGATTTTTTTAAAAAATTCAGTAATTCGGTTAACCGAATTAACCGAAAATATATGAATTTATATTTTAATTTAATTTTAATTCTATCTTTATATCTTTTTTTATAGTGACATAATTATTAAAAATGTATATTAAGTGTATAAAAAATTCGTTATACCCTATTTAATGCATTTACGAATTATTTTTTATTTTTTTATTTCATATTCATATACTCTTTTTCATTTTTTTAAAGAAAATATTAAAATTTTAAAATCTTTAAAAAATTCGGTAAATAACCAAATCCGAACCGAATTACAGAGCTCATTTCGATTCGATTTCGATATCTCATTTTCGAAAAATCGAATTTAATTCGGTTAGCCGAAACCAAAAAAAAATTCGGTTTTTACCGAATTCTCACCCCTAAGAAGACTAGCAGGATATACGATGAAGAAGTGCTGGATTTCATGGAGAAGGCGAAGGTGGCAGATAACTTCGAATCCATCACATACACCTCCAGTAAGAAAATTGGGATTATTGTCACTCCCAATGACTTTAAACAATTGTTCAAAGTTTCAAACAAAGGACCTCTAGATATCCCAGCCTCAGTGGTGAGCGATGAAAGACACGCGATGCTGAGCGAAGATCATCAAAAGGAAGGGATCAGGACAATGAAGAAGTACCTATCAAAACCACATAAGCTCCTAGCAAACGTAGTCAAGAAGGCCATCCTGTCCAGGGAATTCTCAAAGGACCAAATCACCTTTGATCAACAGGAGATCATGTGTGCAATCCTAACAAAGCACAAAATCAACTGGGCGAAACTTCTGATGTATCAACTGGCCAAAGCAGTGGAGGCCAGACAACCCCTCTTTGGTAGAGTCATCAGCATTATCCTAAAAGAGAAGCTCAAACTCTTAGACAAGAGAGGAAGTTCATGAACAATGGCAAAACAAATTGATGTAAAGAAGATTGGGAAGCAACCAGTTGGCTTCTCAAAGAAAGCAAAGGAGGTGCA
>JAOVYX010003149.1:0-11193 GCA_035668315.1 Drosera spatulata
TTCTTGTGGGAGTTTCAGGACTAAGATTGGGAAACTGGTTCATTTACCTGATTCTGCTTTGTTTTCTCATCAGTTACAAGCTGAGCGCGTGAGCAAGAAAAGTATTTTCACCATATATCCCCGGGCTGGGGATGTCTGGGCCATCCACAAGAACCGGAACCCTGATTCTGACAGAAGTGAATATGACGTTGCGGAAGTCCTGGAGCGGGATGACTTCCATGTTAAAGTCCTATTCCTAGAGCGTCTCATGGGTTTCATTTCAGTTTTTAAGCCTCGTATGGACGGGCAATCCATAGTCATTTTGGGGATCCCCGGTGAGTTGCACCGGTTCTCTCATCAAGTCCCTTGTTTCCGGCTGACAGATGAGAAAGGCGGTAGCCTACGTGGCTTCTTTGAGCTCGATCAGGCTGCTCTTCCACCCCACATGGTCAGTCGAAATTGAGGTGACATCAAACGCTATCTCTTCCTTCAGTTCACGTCCATTCCAATGTTCAGCCTCACTTCGCTAAAGTGATCAGGGTACTGGGAAGTAACCTCCCAAAATGCCAAGACTTGTAAAGCTGATGATGTTGGAATAGCTGCTGGTGCTGTTCTTGTATGGCGACCCGCTTATGGTTTTGTTTATGAATATCTTATATCGTTAAATAAGCATGCATTATGTCGGGAAATCAGCGTAGGCGAAAGCCTTCTAGCAGTTCTTTGGTGTTAAATTAGTCTCAGCTGTAAAGTTAGTCCCCCGACCCGGATATATGTGTCTCCAGTTGAATCGTGTTGTAACCCATAGTCTTTCATAGATATCCTCAAGTAATTCTCTCCGCTTTGCCTGCTACCAGGTTGATGTTGCTTATATGTTTCATCAGCAGGTGTTCTAGTTACATTATACATGTCGGCGCGTCCTTGGTGTTGTAAAAGACAATACACTGCTAGAAATTATATGTTAAGAAAAATTTATATTGTAAATTGAAAAATTTATAATATAATTTGTTGAATGTATACAAGTTAGATTTTAGTTATAAAATACATTAAAACTTCGATTATATATATTTATCAATTTATAATATAAAATCTCAAATCTATAAAAATCAATATAATATGTTATTTTTTATCGCATGAATGATTTTCTCTGTGCATATAGGTTTCAGTAGTGCTCATCCCTTGTCGCTTATTGCCATGGTGTGACTCTTTTTGTTGACATAACAAGCTTTACGTTCCTACCATTTAAAAAGATGAGGATATTGATGAACTGGGTGAAGCCGACCCTCGAATGTCATGCTATGATTTATGAGTCAATGATCACATGATGAAAACACTCAATCGATTGTTATCTTCACTAAGACCAAATAATTGATTTCATTCCATTTATAAAAAATGATTATGTGCTACAACCAGAAGTAAAGTTTAGGACCAAAATTTTTTGTAATAAAAGTGGATATATTTCCCTCCAAAAACCCCAAAAAAAGGGGGCAAAATCCCTCCCACAATCACTCCCTTTCCCTCCAACACTCACACAAACCCTAATCGCCCCTTTCTCTCTCCTCACTCTCTCACCACCTCACCGCACTCGAATCATCGAATCCCCAAACCCGAATTTTGCCCCCAATTCGCTTGTATCAATAACGATCGTGATCGGTGCGGTCTGATTTGGGGTTTTGTTCTGCATGTGCAAAATTCGATGATGGGGTCTCTTGGGAGAGGAGACGAAGGGTTGAGATCTGAGGGGAAGGATGCGGTGATCGAGGACACTGAGCGGCAAGAATTCGATGAGTTTTCTGGTAATTTAGGGATTGGGGTTCTTGGGGTTGAGTTTAGGGTTTGATGATTTTGGGGGTTTGGTGTGATGGGGATTTGAAAAAGGCGTGATCTTGATGGGGTTTGATGTGAGATTGGAGATGAATTGATGTGGTGATTTGTTTTGTGATGATTTTGATTTGTTATGTGATGATTGTCTGGTACAAATACAATATCATCTTCATTAGGTAGAGAATCAGAGATGAATGCTATGCCAGCGTTATAATTTGGGAACAATATGCTAATTGGTACCATTTTTCTGAAAAATACTTTAGAATGCCGGTTTAGTCGACGATTTATATGTTTGAGTCTGTAACACCAATAGTTGAAAGCTGTTTGAATGTTTCAGTGGTTCTTTTAAACATATGATGTTTTGAATTGCTTTGATTGCTTCTGGCAATGTTTAAGTGAGTGATTGGCATGGGTTTATGTGTTTATATATAGTTTATCTCGTAGTAGGTAGGGTTATACCTTAAATAAGCATCGGGTCAAGCTTTCTGAGATATGTGCAGATGATTTTCAGTAAAGATCTATGTAAAGTGGTTAAGCTTCATTTGGTTTTGCATCCAAGAGTGTTTAAGTGGAATAATCTGATACAATTCTTTCATGCATCAATGCTTCATGATAATTGCTTTACTTGAAGTGATTAGATGAGAGGTCGAAATTCTTCTGATTTTACTTATGAACTTTTCTTTGAATGAAAACCTAGGTGAAAGCGGTGGTGAGGTTGCGGATGCTCCACAGTTCTCAGCAGATACTGTTCGACATGACAATACTGTTCTTGTCAATAATGCTTCTGAGACCCAGTTGTTAAATTTTGATTGTGAAACACAAGTGATGGATTTTGATGATGAGACCCTTGTAATGGATATTGGTTGTGAAACCGAGCTGGTGACTCTTGGTGATGAGACTCAAATAGAAAATGTGGGTGGAGAAACTGAAGTGTGTAATCATGATTGCATTCAAGATTCGGATACCCAACTGTTGCATGAAATCGATGGTGTGGTGGTTGATGACAGTGATGGGGAAGACACAGATTTGACCAAAGTTCTGAGTGATACAGAGGGTTCGACTGCTACACGATCGTCCAGCAGTGCTGGTGATCGAACCCTAGGCAACAATGAAGTCCATTCAAAGGCTACTTGTTGTCAAGTAGAGAAATCATGCATTATGGAGATTGTGCCTTCAGCCGATGCTCCATGCATTTCAGGTTCGTCTATATATTATGCATTGACTGGTTCTGTCATTTGTTTACTGTGTGGATTTCTCACAAACGTTCCGTGCTCTCTAAAGCTTCCTGCTCTTGCCACAATTGTGGCATTGGAATTATTCCACTGAATTGAGGCTGCAATTATATGTAGAGCGTTAGTGCAGTGTCCATGTTTTTTTTTTTTTTTTTTTTCTTTGTGTTAAAACATTGTGCCGATTTTCTTTCATTTCCTTCATGTGAGGGGCTCGTATGCAATTTGCAAGCACCATTGTCCCCTTTTAGAACTCCAGGTCGCTTATATTGCATGGTATGCCATGTGTCTTATAACACACACCTCAACTAATTCCTTTTTATAGTAAATGTTGGAAAACAGCTTGAATCCGAAATCTTTCTTTTTATCTTTTTTTGTGGTTGTCTTTACCATAGGTAATCCTTTTCTTCTCTCAGGTCCTGTGGTAAGGGGATTCACTCACGTTCGTACAGCCTCATTACGCGCTTTTGGCTTAGCAGCTGGCAGAGTGGGCCCAAAATTTTCTAACTTTAGCAAGATTCAATCTACTGAAGAACAGCTTGTTGTTCCTTCTGCATTGTGTTGTGTAGAGGTGGCAGGTGATCAATGCCTAACGAAACAAGACTGTAACAATGTGGATCAGCAGCATGACACAATGGAAGACAATGAGAAACCTGATATAGGTGAGACTAGAAGCAAATGTGGAAGTAAAGCAGCTCGGAAGTTGTTGTTTATGGGAGTGGCTGATGCTGTTGAAGAGGAACAGCAAGTCAACATTAATTATGCAGATGAGGCAGCAGAGTTGCCTCAATTTCAGGATGCTAGTGAGCTAGCTGGCTTGAGCTATGCAAATTCCCAGGAGCCTGGGGATTTATCTCAAGCTAATGCACTGGAAGTCGTCGATAAGTTTCTGGAAGTTAATGTCTTTGACTTTGATTTGGGGATAAGGCATGTGGAAGCTGGTTGTAAGAGACCAAATTCTTTATCAAGGACAAAAGGGACACAAAAGTTAGCTAAGAAAGCTGATCTTCGACGCACGGTTGCAGAGAGTAGGATATTTGACTGGGATGATAACCTGGAGGATGAAGGAGGTGGGGAATTTTTCTGTAAAAAGAAAGATGTCCTTCTTGGTGCTGGTCCAGGGAGCTGCAAATCTTCTGCCGTGGGTAGAAAGCCCCGAAGTCATAGTTTAAAAGGGAAAAAGCCACTTGCCAAATCCAGATATGTTGAGGAAAATGGTCGAAATAAAGTTATGTCTCCCATTCAGTCGGGTTCAAAGTTCCTGCTACGGATTCTTAGCAAGGTGGTGGGTCCTAAAGAAACAGGCGCAGAGAGGGTTCTCGATGATCCTGTTGCTGAGCTGAAAAATGTAGATGCGTGTTCTCGACAACTGGAAGTTGCTACACCTGGCGCTAATGTGCCAGCCATGCTTGACGTGGGAATCAACACTCAGATGGCTGCTGAAACTCTGGAGCTGCTTGCACATGGAGATAACTCTGGAGCTGCTTGTCGTACCCCTGATCAGGGTTTTCAAAATAGGGAGAGTGTCACTGGACAGAAAGCAACAAATTCCGCTGTTTCCAAGCATGGTATTCAGAAAAGAGTGTGCCCTTCAGGCTCCAGGGTTATTTCGGGATTAAAATGTACCAGGAGTAATCTCAATGTCAGTGATATTCTAAAGTCTCCTGTTGGAGTCAGGACTCGCTCTAAAACTGTTAGGAAGAGGCCTGATATAGATACTCAGAATGTGAAGTCAAAGAAGAAAAAATTAAGTAGTGAAGGTATTTCAAAAAAATTTGGTAGGGAAATGCCTGATAAATTAGAGCCAAAAGGTCAGCACACACGGACAGAGGGTTTTCTGGAACCAAAGACAGACGATCAGAGGTATCTTCCAGAAAAGAATAACCATTTACCAGAGAAGGTATGCACATTTTCGCCTGTCGCTTGGAGAACTAGACGAAGCTCACGCAGTGAAACAACAGGCGGTTCTTGTAAACGAAAGAAGCTGGAAGTTGATCATGGTTACGAGGCTGTTAAGTCAAAGGAGATGAATAACATGCTAACCGCATCAGCAGATGTTACGAAACTTGATGGTCTAGTCTCTGGGGAACATCTTGAACCCGTTTCTGGTCGTGATAAAGATGGCATGACAACCCGTCTATCAGAAGACAAGCGTGACCTGTTACGAAATTCTATCACCACAAGGAAGAGGTCGAAAAGAATTGCCAAAAAGCCTGTTCAAAGTGGAAGAGATTTAAGCACCCGAAGATCGGCAGCACCTCAGCCTGTAGTATCTTCCAGGAAAACTGATCTGTTGTCGTCTCTATCTCCTGCTCGGCCAGCAGTATGCTCTCCTGCAGAAGTATCACCAGGAGATGTGCAAAAAAATAACATGGCAGCATTTTCAACTCCAAATAATGGCCGGACACCAATAAATACTGCATCACCTGTTCTGCAAGGCAATGATTATTATAAAAAGTCATGCAAGAAGACCCCTACGCGATCATACCTTGTTAAAGAACTCAGTAGCTTAACTCCTGCTGGCCCTTCATGTGCAAATACTCTTCAAGATTCTAGAAAAAGGAGAGACATGAGCTGTGTTCGAGTGTTTTTCAGTCGTCACTTGGATGAAGACATAACCAAGCAGCAGAAAAAGGTGATCCTTTACTCTATTGTTCTCATGCTTCTATCTAAATTTGGTATGGCTGGGAGCTTAACCATGTATTCTCTTTCCCACACTTCCACAGATTTTGGTCCGTTTAGGAGCTTCCTTGGCTTCTTCAATATTAGATGCTACACACTTTGTAACGGACAAGTTTGTGCGGACAAGAAATATGCTCGAAGCTATTGCTCGTGGCAAACCAGTGGTGACAGATTCATGGCTTGAAAGTTGTGGACAAGCAAGTTGTCTCATTGATGAGAAGAACTATATACTCAGAGATGCTAGAAAAGAAAAGGAGATTGGCTTTAGCATGCCTCTTACTCTGGCCCGGGCAAGTCAATATCCTCTTCTAAAGGTAATGTGACTACGCCAGCAAATAATGGTGCATTTCACTCTAGTTGGCTTATATGCATTTTATACGGAAGTTGTTCCTCTTTTGGCAGGATAAACGAGTCTTCATCACACCCAGTGCCAAACCCAGAGTCGAAATAATTTCAAGTTTGGTTAGGGCAGTTCAGGGTCAGGTATGTTGCTCTTCAAAGATGTTACTTTTTACTGCTTCTATGTGACTGGTTGATATCCTTAAACCTCTTTGTTGCTTCTTTTTTCTTTTATTGCCTTTTTTGATATTCTTGTGTTTCTGTCACGCTATGAACTAGACTCATGGTTCTAAATTGTTAAAGGTGTTGAGTTCCATAATCAAGTGCTTGGATCTTCATTATCACCTTCTCAGGAGTCCATGGTTTTTGTTATTGGGAGAACTCCTGCAGTACTTCTGAAAGCTCAATTCTTTCCCTCACTGTGCACCAAAATATCATTAATGGATATGCAAATAATAGAATTGAAATCGAGCACTACAGAATGGCCCCTTCAGTTCCATGTACTATGTATGAGCTTACAGACTCCTCTAGACGATGATTGTGCACGCCAATGTTTTTCTCTTTCAGAAACTGTTATTTTGCGCTTAGGGTGAGATATTGATGTCCTAAAGTTAACTCTTTGTCTTCTATACTGGCATATCCCGTATGGTTACTCTGTTATTTCTAATGAGTTTTTTGTTTGACTCTTTCAGGCATTAGAGAAAATAAGCAGAAGTCTTTTAAGAGATGATAAGCTTCCGGATGATTTATTAGTTCTATCTTGTGACGACGATTATGAACTTTGCTTGCCCTTGATGGAGAAAGGTATGGATTAATTCACTCTGTGTTCCTCCTGCAAAGCCTTTTCTGAGTGTAATAACTCAAAACATGTAAAATTGTGGTATTTGTACAGGGGCATCGGTTTACAGTTCGGAGTTGCTACTCGATGGCATAGTCACCCAGAAACTTGAATATGAAAGGTTTGTTTCATCATCGTGTACTTTCCTTCCTCACATTACTTTTTGTGGGAACTGAATATGAACATTTAGGAGTCATGTATCAGCATCGTTGATATCAATGATAAATTGAGATGTGAAACTGAGCATTTTATTATGATTGAGTATGAAATTTCATCTGCTAGCTCCAAAGCGGTATCCTTTTGGAAGGAGTCTAGGAATTGATGGTTGAGTATTCTCTTTTTTTAATCATGTAACGCTTAGTTTGGATTGTAAGAAATATAATTTTTGCTGCAGGCACCGCCTCTTTGCAGACAATGTTAAGAGAACTCGTTCTACGATATGGGTCAAAAGGGACGGCAAGCAGTTCCTTCCTGTCACAAGGCGGACTTGAGATCTGCCGCTGTGCTTTTGATGTACATAAGGTTGTTTGCTGCCCTCTGTATGTATGAGTGCTCATCCTCCCTTTTCATTTATTCTTTTTGTTTCTGGTCAGAGTGGCCGTGGAGGTGATGGTTTAGCCATATGAGCTGTGCGGGTTTGTTTTCCTTGTAAATCTACTAGGTTAGTCGATGTAGCCACTGGGGTCATTGTTGGCTGTGTAACTTATCGCAATGAGATAAATCATCTGTAGCTGCCCTTGATAATTTACATGGTTAACAATGGCATGGTGCTACAGTTTTGATACACACTTTGTATTCATCACAGTGAATGAAAACCCAGTTTTTTGTATCTCGCTGTACTTTGATTACATTGACTCGAGATGCTATAGTTGAAGTCCTCCAAGAATTTCATAGAATCATAAAATTACCACATGATAGCAGCCCACAGCAGTAGCTATGTTTCTAAATTACTACACAATGTACAAACAGTTCAATCACATACCTAGGGATCATATTTTGTTCCCAACTCACAACATATCGATGTAACTTTCTAAATCTAACCACAAGCTAATGCTTATTACACAACTCAGTGACTTCAAACTTCTATGTGCAAGCAGTTTTATGTTGTTCCCTGGGACGCTCTTCCGTAACTGCCCGAGAAGCTCAAATTGGCACAGCCAGCGTCTCTCAGCCACACGCTTTATGTATACCTGGAACTTGATCACACTGGGTCTGAACTTCTGACCATTTGAACTCTCCAAGTGTACAGACGGATGTATAATGAGTTGAGCCCTAAAGCCATTCCGAAACCCAGGAGTGCTGAATACAGTATCACATATACCGGCCCGACATTAAGCTGCAATATACATTGGCATACTTATCACTAGTAGTAAATTTGATAAAATCGTTGCTGTAGAAAAGGAACTGATGAGCGTATTGAGAAGAAACATCTAATACGTACAATGCTGTAGAAAATACGTAGGACGACAGCAACAAGTGCAAACTCAAGAGCTGCCAGAGTCCATATATATTCTCTGATTGCTGCAGAGATGCAAGGTTACCTTTAGAGAGACTGCGGAAAAGTCCTGGAAGCGAAAAATCAACTGATAATAAAATTACCTAGATTGACGGCGAATAGGGATGCCATGAGACCCAATGTGAAGGAAAATGGAGCGGCGATCATAATTGCTTGTGACTTCATTCGTTGGATCTAAATTATCATGGAAAGAATCATCAGGTTTCTCCAGGGAAAAAGGTCGAGCTGCAAATTGGCAATGCTGTGATGAAAACTTCTAGCTTACCAGTAGCTGCTCGAGGAAGAAGAAATAGCATATTGTACTGATCAACATCAACACCACGAAATCCTGCCAGACACTGTTTGAACCAGGATAGAGTAAAAATTATAGCAGAACAACTTTCCTCTAAAAAGATTATTTTAGAGTTTTCATGAAAAAACATGTAATTAGCTTGCAGTCTCACACCTGTATTGTTGAGAATTAGCGGCAGGCCGATTCTGGTCCTGCGTGTCTGTATTCCTCCGAGCACTGGTGGGGACTCTGAGTAAGCTCACAGGAAAGTTCAAAACCTCTCGTCCACAAACGTCGCAGTTTCTGCTTGTCTTGGTGCTAAACCATGTCACCAAACATTTCTCATGAACTAATCTCAAGGCACCTTTACAACTGCACTCCATCTTAAAGGTATTTCCTTCCTCACACACATCAAAACAGATCCTACAGATCGCTTCTTCCTCAGGAATCTCTTCATCATCATCAGCTCCAGTTGACACAGGCGTTATTTGGTCTGGATATGAGCCATTAAAAATGATACAGGAAATGAGTGAAATAAGCCAAAATAACAAGTACGACATGAGTAAATTGAAAGCCGAGACGAAAACTACACAATTACATCACATACCATCACTGTTATACTGAAGATGGTCTTTACTCGAAGCACATGATAACGATCTCACAATGACTATATTTCGTGAAGGTACAGAGAGAGACCTGGAGACATTGTTATGGGCAGCAAGTTTCTGCATAATAGCTAAATGTTATAGGCTCTCAACAATAATTAAACTATTCTCAACAATGAAAACCATCAATGAACATGATTTCATAGAGACAAACAAGGGAACTTACATGTGACTTGAGCTGCTCACCGGCAGACTTTGCTGAAGCTGGTGTGCGAGTAGAAGGAGATGGTACCGATGCGTGTGACACAGGCAGTGAAATACATCTTTGCCAATTGAACTTAGGCAATACATGAGCCAAGCTTGGATTTCCTGAAACATCCTGAACCCCGGAGTCAAGGAGAGAGCTTCTGTCGTCATCAGCGGCATTACTTTTTCTCTTGAAGCTTAGACCACGTAAAAAGCCTCTCGATGATTCCTTAGCCGAATGCGGCAGAATGGGTCTACCATGTTCTCTGGCGAAGTCTACGGGCCTAGGAGGAATCTGAAGGAGGAGATCCGGATGTTTCTTACTTGAGCCGGTGGTATAACTTTCTTGCGAGGTGGTTATCGTGAGTCTAACGGCATCATCCTGCATATAACATTCATTCACAAGAAGAGCAGTTAGCCAATGCTTTTTCACATATCCATCATACCGTAGCAATAATATAAGTAGGACTTCATTCAAACAGATCCTCATCAACAAAGAACAATCATTATTGGTTAGAGACAATCAGACGAAATCCATTTCCCTACCATTCCTATCAAATCATTCCAGCTTTGCCATCTTTATTCATGTAGCTAGCATAAGATATCGCGTCCGTTAAAATAGGAAGAGCCTTAAGTATGCAACTCTCGGATACACAAGTAAAACGACGTGCTTTTCTATTCGACAGCGTTGAAGATGTTGAGAGCATTTTGAGAGAGAATCTAGACTTGAAACATAACACCCAAGATATCTAGTTTGGAATACCAAGGCCGTTGTCTCCAGACTAGTATTTATAGAAAACTAGACTTATAGTAATAGGGTATTTTTATACAATTAAAATACATATTATCTACCGAACACAAATTTTATCTTTATGACATATATTGAAAAACTTATATTTAAGGATATATTATTAATCATAATATTCCTCAACAATCTCCTCCTAAGTTTTTCAATATAGCTCTGATCCAACATACATATTCACAATAATAAAAGGAATCATGCACCTTTAATAGGAAAACTTAAAAATCCAACCAGATCGAAAATAAATAGAAACTCCAATACAACCAGAGAGTTTTAGACGAAACTAAACTCATCCAAAGAGTTTTAGACGAAGCTAAACTTATACAAAATAAAAGATGTCTGAAAATATGAGTGAACTATCTATTCCACGAAATAAAATATAATAGCTCCTCCATTCAAGATGCCTCTACTCATCGAGTAGGTCATCATCGTCAAGGTCTAAGTTGAGTCTTTCAACTCCTCCATTCCCGCCATCATCTATAATTTGAAGCATGTGAATTTCATTAATAATAAATTCAACCACTAAATTACAGATAAAGTGTCTAATTCTAACAATACGAACTTAGCACAATACAAAATAAAGTATCTAGTTCTGACAATAAGAACTTGGTACTCAAACCCATAAATTATCGAACTCAAACAACAAGAGCTTAGTATAATTACACATGGCAATAAAAAAATCCATAAAATTACAATAAGCATTATTATCAAGTTTCTTATTAAAAAACTTGAGCTATTGGTTTCTTGTATCAAGAATCAATCCATGTTTCATTTGGAATGATATAATATCAATGCACAATACCTATTTGTGAAATATCATCAAGTTTGGAATGACATTCACATTGTAAAGTGCATACCATCAAGT
>JAOVYX010003151.1:0-11191 GCA_035668315.1 Drosera spatulata
CTATTTCACTCCCCACTCAAATCCTCTTTCACCTTCTCTGCAGAGCTCTTTCCCGAGCTCTTCTCCTTCTCCACCACATCTCTCCATTCCACCATCAATCCTCTTCTTATACCCAAACATCACGCGCAGAGCCACGCGAATTTAACACGGAGAAGCAAACGCGGAGAAGTCCACGCGGAGACGAAGACGGCTTTGATTTGAGGCACCGCCTCCATCACCGTCAACAGATACTCAACTCAACTCACTGTGAAGACGATACTCAACTCACTACTTTATTACTAGATACGATATCATACACTTGCGATCTTTTGCATTCGTATTTTGCACGCATCAGAAGTTACAAACCATATGGTGAGTACAGTACTCTATCCTCAAGCAGTTTATGCAGCAAGAATTAACCCTAAAAGAGAAACAAAAATGAAAAAAGAAAAGAAGAGGGGGCAGGGGGAATGACAGCATCTAGGGTGCCATTTTTCCATTGATATAAGAATTAACAACAAAAGGATAGTGCACCATATGTTCTCTTTTAGCACCACATGTTCAAGCATTTAGGTTTAATATAAAAAGACTTGTCAATGTATTCATGTAGCAACTCTTGAGTGTCATCCTTTAACTCTTGCAACCAGCGTTTAACCAGACCTTTGAATACTTTGTCTGTTTGTCGAATTGAAGACTGGTATCAAGTTAGCCGAATTTCATTAGGAAATTAAACAAACAAGTTACAGAAAGCAAGACAGACTCTAGCACTATTCTTCATGTCAAACGATCCAGATTTCAAATGGTTAGAATGCCTTGATTGCTATCAGATCTCTGTCCATTTCGCTAATTCAAAAACAGTTATTAATTCAATACCCTTGGAGTATCATCACCTTACACCTCAACCAGTCAATTTTTACGACATGTAACACAAGGATAATAAACAACAGCTGTGCTGAATGGTCCAAAGACAACAGATATCGATTAGTGTTGGAAACAAAAATACAGCTCTTGAACTTGGTCATTCAGCCTCTTGAGTCTCAATGATTTCCTTGACATGCTCAAACCATACAAATAAGATAATATGAACATCTCACATGCACAAATACGTCAGAGACTAGCATGCCATTGAGTTGTTCTGCTCCACACCTTGATAAAGCTCAAGGAATGAGCAGTTCTGAAAATCAGATATTGCTCCTTTGAACTTTTCTGCGTTATCGGGCACGTGATTGAGGTGGGCAGCCATTTGCTCGAAAAATATGAACTCCACATTAACACTTTTATCCGCTGCACCCTATTCACAAGGTCAACGAACATGAAACTGTATAGCTCAATTAACAATACAAGAGACGCAATGAACTGATGAATTCATATACTCAATTTAGGGAACTCATTCATCTACCAGCAGATTCTTTCTGAAGGTAGAATCCACATCTCCAGGCGGACTCGTGCTAATCACAACAATCTTCCTTTTGACTCCTCCGCCAACATCATCGCACAAGACACGTGAAAGCGTCACATCTGCAGCACGAAATAACAAAAAACACATACAAGATCTTGAAGATCCAATATGATTCAACACCAATTCAGAACATGAAGGTCAAAGTCCAAGATTAATAAGTTCAAACCCAAAATTTAGATTTTTCCTATATATTTAAGTAACTTCTAAAATTTTATCTAAATGTTTCTATGAAAAAATCTTATAGAATATGCCTAGTAATATTCTAGGAGAATTGTAGAAGTCAAATCTTAGCCGTAGGATCAAATCAAGCCTCACCGTCCATTTTAGAAGGTGAGTAGTATAAATAGGGGTAGTGTTGATGTATTCAAGCATCCAATCAAGCAAACAAGCCATCCATCAAACAAGAGTCTCTTATCACAATCACAAGAGTCTTCAAGGGTGTGTTGTGTCCAATTTGTATAGTTTGTCATTGAGTTATTAGGTGTTGAGAAATGAGTTGTGTAGTGAAACACTAAGTGTGCAAAGTCGAGTTGTAATACTGTGTGTGTTACATCAATAAAGATTTATTGCCCACACTCATATCCTCTATATTTCTCTACAAGTGGTATTAGAACCGAGGTGGCTAACTTGGTGCAAGATCGTCGATCCGATTACTTCGAGACCAAGGAGTCATGGCGGATCTATCGAACACAATCGGAGGCGTAGAGAAGCTCAATGGTAACAACTATAGTTATTGGAGTACATGCATTGAGTCCTATTTGCAAGGGCAAGATCTATGGGAGATTGTTAGTGGTAATGAGACCACACCACCCTCCACAGAGAATGCCGATGCATATCGAAAGTGGAAGATCAAAGGTGAGAAGGCTATGTATGTGCTCAAAACAACCATTGAGAAGGAGTTGATTGAGCACATACGTGAAGCAGATACTCCGAAAAAGGTATGGGACACGTTCAAGTCACTCTTCTCGCAGAAGCATGATGTCCGACTCCAACTCTTGGAGAATGAGTTGATGTCTACAAAACAAGGAGGTATGTCCATCAACCAATACTTCACAAAAGTAAGAAATTTATGTCGGGACATATTTCAATTAGTTCCAGAGTCCAAAATTAATGAGTGTAAGATGAGAAGGATCATCATCCATGGACTGAGGTCAGAATATGCCGTATTTGTTATTGCAGTACAAGGATGGCCTACTCCACCATCCATCACGGATCTGGAGAGTCTATTGGTCAATCAAGAGACTATTGCTAAACAAATGTCGGGTGTTTCCACAAAGAGTAAAGAAGAAGCACTCTTTTAGTGAGAAATAAAGGAGTAGCCCTATGAGACATCAACAAAATGGCACAAATTTAGGGGGAGCAAAGCATACCCAAGACAAAAGAGGACAGTCACCTAAGGACATGCATAAGAAACACTTCAAATGCTATAATTGTAGCAAGAAGGGCCATATTGCCCGTGACTGTTGGTTTAAGAAGAAAAATATTGAAGAAAACATGATGACCCGCATCCACCATGATGGTGGAAGTGAAGAAGAGTGGGATATCTATGCATCCTTCGCAACCACGGAGGAAGTTGCCCTTTCAGCATCTCCAAACTCAGAAAGGATATATTACAACCAAGATTGGATCGTTGATTCCGGTTGCTCTAATCATATGACCGGAGATAAGGAGAAACTAGAGAGCATGACAGAGTATAAAAAGAAACAAGTTGTAGTCACTACAAACAACTCCAGACTTCCGATCAGTCATATTGGGAAGACAGTGATTACATCTCGATCCGGTGTTAACGAGGTACAGCTACAAAACGTCTATTACGTGTCAGGTATGACAAAGAATCTATTATCTGTGTCTCAACTAACATCATCCGGAAATTATGTGGCATTCGAACCACAAGATGTCAAGGTATACCAAATCTAAAGGTCTCGGGTACATCAATAATGAAGGGACAAAGGTTAGAGTCTATTTACGTTATGTCTGTTGAATCAGCATACGTCGATAAGACTCGGAAAAACGAGACAACAGATTTATGGCATGCTATACTTGGGCACGTGAGTTATCATAAGTTGGAGATCATGTTGACAAAGTCGATGTTAAAGGGCCCTCCTCATCTAGAAGTCAAAAGAGATACTATCTACGCCGGGTGTCAATATAGAAAGGCTCATCAACTTCCTTACAAGGAGTCAAAGTTTAAAGTAAAGGAGTCTTTGAAACTCATCCACTTAGATGTCTTTGGACCGATGAAGCATCCATCTGTCAGGGGGGTAAAGTATATGGTGACTTTCATTGATGATTTTTTAAGGTACGTGTGGGTTTACTTTCTTAAAGAAAAATCTGAAGTCATCATAAAATTTAAAGAGTTCGTAGAAAATGTTGAAGATGAACTTGGAAAAAATATACCTTGTGTACGTACCGACAATGGAGGGGAATACACATCAGAAGTATTCTCGTCATTCTTGAAGGAGCACAAGATTAAGCGCCAATTGACATGCCCTAGCACTCCTCAGCAAAATGGTGTTGCTGAGAAGAAGAACCGACACTTAGCAGAGATATGTCGAAACTTAATGCACTCAAAGAATGTGCCCCTAAGATTTTGGGCAGAGTGTATGAAGACGGTGGCGCATGTAATCAACAGGCTATCTCAGACAAAGTTACAGTTCATCTCACCTTTTCAGAAACTATGGAATGTCAAACTCACGGTCAGTCACTTTCGCGTATTTGGATGTGTCTGCTACGTCTTTGTCCCAGACCATCTTCGAAGTAAATTCGACAAAACGGCAATTCGTTGCATCTTTGTCGGATATGACGATACAAGGAAATGATGGAGGTGTTGTGATCCTACAACAGGTCGTTGCTACACCTCAAGGAATGTGGTCTTTGATGAAGCGTCATCCTGGTCATCATCAGAGGAGATAGTGCTTCCATATTCAGAAGACTTGGAAAGCAAAATACAAGAAAGGGTGGATGAGCAGAAAGATATAAGAGATTATGAAGATGCACCTAGAACACCCGAGTGCTCAAAGAGCCCGTGGAAAACTGGAATACACCACAACACTCCTCAAATGAGCAAGACTTCAGAAGAAGTACGACCAACCCATATACAGATTGAAGAAGAACCAGCCCAGCAGTTGCGAAGATCAAAGAGGAAAAAGAAGCCAAACCCAAATATGCAAATGCAGCACTTGCCACCGATGATGATATTAAAGAGCCATCAACCTATGAAGAGGTTTTAAGGAGTAAAGAATGGATCGAGGCCATGAAGGAAGAATACAAGGCTTTGAAGGAGAACGAGATATGGGAGTTAGTACCAAAACCTGAGGATGTGAAGCCAATCTCAACTAAATAGGTCTACAAGTTAAAGACCAGGTCAGATGGATCCATAGAAAGATATAAGACATGATTGGTTGCTCGAGGATTCTCACAGCAGTATGGACAAGACTATGAAGAAACCTTCAGTCCAGTAGCCAAGATCACCACGGTGAGAGTCCTGATCGCTCTAGCCGCCATGAAAGCATGAAAACTATGGCAAATGGATGTACAGAACGTTTTTCTACATGGAGAGCTAGACAGAGTTATATACATGGAGCAACCAAAAAGGTTTGAGAGTATTAATTATCCAGAGTATGTTTGCAAACTCAAAAAGACACTCTATGGATTAAAGCAGGCTCCAAGGATATGGTACAGAAAGATAGTCGAGTTTTTTCTTCAATGTGGGTATCAAGTGGCTCCCGCAGACTCTAGTCTTTTCGTGAAGAATGTTGATGGGAAGACATCGGTGGTGCTCGTGTACGTGGATGACCTAATCATCATCGGAGATGATGAAGAAGAAATCAAGAGGACAAGGAGGAATTTGTCAGTCAGATTCCAGATGAAGGAACTTGGAGAGCTTAAACACTTCCTCGGGCTCGAGATCGATCGAAGCAAAAAAGGTATATTCTTATGTCAGCAAAAATATGCTAAGGATCTCTTGCAGAGATTTGGGATGCTCAACTGCAAACCCATTGCTACGCCAACGGAGGAAAGACCTAAGTTGTGTGCATATGAAGGCGAGGAGTTAAAGGATCCAACCATGTATCGACAAATAGTGGGTAGTTTAATCTACCTAACCATGTCTTGACCGTACATATCCTTTACAGTTGGAGTTGTGAGTCGATACATGCAAGTTTCAAGGAAACCTCACTTAGAAGCGGTGAGACGTATACTCAGGTACGTCAAGGGCACTGTTGATCTTGGTCTTTCATATAAGAATAGAAGTGATGGCACATTAGTCGGTCACTGTGATGCTGACTACGCTGGAGATCCAGACACAAGAAGATCAACAACAGGCTATACATTCAGTCTTGGATCTGGAGCAATCTCTTGGTGCAGTAAGAGACAACCAACTGTATCACTATCCACAACAGAGGCTGAGTATAGGACCGGTGTTATGGCAACTCAAGAGAGTACATGGCTAACTCAACTACTTGAAGACCTCCATCAGCCAATCAACTATGCAGTATCACTATATTGTGATAACCTATCGACAATACGCTTGGCAGAAAATCCAGTCTTCCATGCTGGGACTAAGTATGTGGAAGTTCATCATCACTTTCTCAGGGAGAAAGTGCTATAAGAGGAGGTGGAGATGAAGTCAATCAACACGAAGAATCAAATAGCAGATATCTTCACCAAGGGACTCAACCAAGCAAAATTTAAAGAGTTCCGTCAGCTTCTTGGAATGGAGGCAAGAAGGGTTGGTGTTGAGGGGGAGTATTGAAGGTCCAATATGATTCAACACCAACCTAGAAATGAAGGCTCAAGTCCAAGATTAATAAGTCAAAGCCCAAAATCTAGATTTTTTCTACATATTTAAGTAAGTTCTAAAATTTTATCTAAATATTTCTATGAAAAAATCTTATAGAATATGCGTAGGAATATTTTAGGAGAATTCTAGAAGTTAAATCTTAACCGTAGGATCAAATCAATGCTCACCGTTCATTTTAGATGGTGAGTAGTATAAATAGGGGTAGTGTTGATGTATCCAAGCATCCAATCAAGCAAACAAGCTATCCACCAAACAAGAGTCCCCTATCACAATCACAAGAGTTTTCAAGAGTGTGATGTGTTCAATTTGTGCAGAAGTGAGTTATGTACTGAAATACTAAGTGTGCAAAATCGTATTGTAATAATTTATGTGTTACATCAATAAAGATTTATTGTTCGTATTCATATCCTCTATATTTCTCTATGGACCTCGTTTACACAATCTTAAACCAAAGGCATTACAAATCCTTTCGCATCAAGATTACAGATCACTGAACCTTGGAACAGAAAAGGTGCAGAACAATCAGTTTTAGGACAATACAAATCCGCCGGCAGGCACTCTATGGCCTGGTGGAAATCGCGAAGAGTCAAGCTCCCTTTGCCGAGAGAGTAAGCAACCTTGAGCTGCTATCATTCAACATTTGCCAACAATCAGACGAAAAATCGAACTTCAACTTCCACTTCCAAATCAGAACGCGTGAAGAGCAACAACCTCGACCGATTGAGTCGCCGGTGTGCGATGCAAGTAGTACACTCCGATCCGATTCCCGATAACCGCCTTCGAACCGGATCGTCTCGTGGCGGCATAAGAATTTGCGAGTTCAAGCAAGCACTGCAATTATGATCATATTCAATTCCATTTCCATTCGAGAAAAAGTGAGTAGTATGTTGAGAGTGAGTATAGTGAGGAATGGTGAAACGTACTCGCTTGATGTGATTGAGCAATTGAAGAGGTAGATTCTCGAGATCCAGCACGAAACACAGCACCGTCATTGATGATCGCTTCAATGTCGACGTCGTCTTCGTCGTCGATTTGGTGGTCGCCAATGGAGTTGAGAGCAACGATTCCTGTGTTTTCACGGAGGCACGGGTTGGTTATGAAATGTCCAGTCTACAGCCGCCGTTCGTTGTCACCGCTTGAACGCGAAAAAGGTAACTATGTCAGCATATAATAACACAGGACTACATATCATACGATGTTAGTACTACTTTTGTTTTATAATAAATACTATATTTATTTTTTAAAGATTTTATAGTAAGTTATAATTATAATATTTCAAACTCTGTATCTAAAAATATAAAATTAATCAAATTTAGTTATATTATATCCATTATCTTCTCTCATAATTTCTGCAAAAAATCCGACTATTATAAAAAAAATTCTTTCTTTATTGAATTCCATAAAAATTCACGTAAAATCTCGTGTCGATAAATTTATGTCATTTACTATGGGACGGAAGGAGTATTTCTATTCAAATTGAAGAAACCAAAATCAGAAACATAAATAAAAAATCAATAACGAAAATCAAAATAATAAAATGATTTTTTATAAAACGAATCTTGAATACTGCACTTAATTGAAACAGAAAACAGAAAATGAAAACCATTTTTTAATGTATTTCTGTTTCATCAATTTAAGAAATAAAAACATAAAACATAAAATAAAAATGATATCAAACAATTTAATAGTTAGTGAAATGAAAATAAAAAATAAAAATAATATCAAACTAATCCTTAGATTTGCTTTCAAAGTTACGAATCGTATGACCATAAAACATTGGTCGTTATTTGAGTCATACGTTAATCACATGTAACTATTCATATGCTTTGTGATTTGGACAAAGTCAGTTGATCACCTACAAGGCTATAACATGCATCATCCTAAATAGTTTTTCCGTTTTAAAATATATATATAATGATTTAATTCGATACGTGAATTTATGTGTGTTTATTGAATTTATGTTAAATTTGATGATAAAAGAATATTTTTTTTTTTATGATAATGGAGTTTATTGTAACAATTGAAAGAAAAGATAATAGATATATAATAAAAATTATTTTGATAATTTTTTTTATATAAAAAAATTATTAAATAATATATATATATTTTAAAATGATCTAAATAAATAAATATTATTTATATTATTATACGGAGAAAGTAGATACTCCTAATATTTATCTCGTCATCCTTTTGACCAAAACAGTTATCTCATCATTCTATAAACTTTACTTCCTTTTCTGGGTTATTCCATTTTCATTCTCACACTAAGAAGTAAACAGTTCTTTTCTTTGTTTTGTCTTTTCCTTTTTGTTGAAAAAGCAACGTGGTTCAAGTTAATGGAGACCGTCCAGACCTGTACAAATACAGGTAGAAACCTTTGCATTTATACTCATCACGCTTCCTATTCAAAAAAACAAAAACAAAAAAATATTTCATCATTCTCTCATCAATCAATCGATGAATCCATGATGATAATGAACTGAACACACTTTTCCCCCTTTTCACACTTCGATCAAATCTCACCTCTCAAACCCTAACCCTAGAATCTTCAAAATCCCGTTAATCGATTCCCAAATCATCCGACTCGATTCCAAAATCCACACAACCGATCACGAATACGACACACGCCATTGCATAATCCCATCACTGAGAAGCTGTTGCACTTCTCTTCTATGAACAATCGCGAGTCCCTGATTCGATCTCCGTCGCCATTTTGGGGATATTGTTTCATTGAATTTGCTGGAGTTTTGCACAGTTTCATTGTTCGATTCGACATATGATAGAGCGAGAAATCGAGGGATTGTTGTTATGGGGGCAGCTGAGAGGAAGAGATGGCTGCTTCTGCTATTCTCCGCATTGTTGATCTCATTCCTCATCTTTCTATCTGCCATTTCTGGTCTCAGCAGCGCCTCCTACGCCTTCACAAACAATCCGGTGGCGGCGGGTCGCGGGCTGCAGTATCCGCCGGCATTTGGGTATTTCATCTTTGGTGGTGGTGGTGACAAGGAGAGGATGTTCCGGTTGCTTCTTGCGGTTTATCATCCGAGGAATCGGTATTTGTTGCATCTTGCTATGGACGCGTCGAGGGAGGATAGGGAGTGGCTGGCGGCAAAGGTGATTGCAGTGCCGGCTATCAGGCAGTTTGGGAATGTGGATATTGTCGGGCAGCCGTTGTGGATAACGTATATGGGATCGACGCATTTGGCTGCAACATTGAGGGCGGCGTCGATTTTGTTGAAGGTTGATGGTGGATGGGATTGGTTCATCACCTTGAGTGCTTTGGATTACCCTTTAATGACTCAAGATGGTATGTGAATTAAAGAGTTGAATTCTGGCTGTTAGACTAATTATTTTTTGTGGATTTGAGTCAAGCATGATTAGATTCTGATTGTTTAGCCTTTTTGGGAGGAGTTGCTGGAGGGGGGTTGAAAGAGTATGTGGTAGTTGCGTTTGTTATGCTGTTAATTTGATTAGGAAGTTTGGGTGGACCACCTCTTTGCTATGTTTACTCTGTCAAACTTCTTAAATTGTTATGTGGAACCTCTTTTTTTACTCCTTGCTGTATCTTATGTAATACCCCGACTCTGGATCGATTTATGTGTCCAGGGTCTACAAGAATCCGCATTTTGTGCGCTGTTATCATCCTAGTTGAAGGGAGTTCTAGCTTCTTTGCTGAATACTCTGGCTGGCTCGAAATGGTTTCCTAGAATAGGTTAATAGAATGTGAAGTTGTCGCTTGCTGTATATGTGCGTTGTGGATTTCTGTGTTGCGTACTTGTTGGTTTGCAGTAATGATGGGTTTTGTAAGGAATATTTTGTACAAACTTAATGTTGAAATTTGAGATGGGAAAAGAAGAGCATAGCCAGCAGAGAATAGCTTCATTGGAAAATAAGACTTCTTTATCTTTATAGCTTCATTTAGTCTCTGTAAACAATGAGAAACCGATTTGTTTTGTTTGCTTCTGTGAAATGATGGAGAAAAGCACAGTGGATTCTTGGTTCTCTCCTTTTGCACGGTTTTTGTCTTCATGTTCTTCTATCTGAATGAGATGTTGTATTGCTAGTATATTTGGTCCATGAAAGTGGGCATTGTATATTTTATTTCCAATCTTGAATAAATGTAGAATTAGCTTTTCTAGGATAATGGTTTCGATTGGCTTTATGTTGAGGATCATCCGATCATGCAACTGGCGCTCAAATTTTACCACCACCGGAATGGATTGATTTAATGGTCAGAACTTGGAAGGATGGATCTCAGGTTTCGTAACTTTACTTCGATGGGTGAAGTAACATCTACTCAATACACGGATTATGTGTGGAGGTAGAGATCAAGAGCGGCCAAGACTCGCTTGGCGGAAAAAAAGAGCGGCCAAGACTCTAGCGATAACGGAATTATTACGGAACTAAGCGATGTGGGGAGTGGGGGCTGCTGTAGCTGTATCAAGTTGGGACCCTAAGATAGAATTCTGATTGTTACCTTGGTCGAAAGTTGGAAATCAGGTGTTCTCAAATTTGGTGCTGTTATTCCACCCAACTAGTGATTTGTTTGGTTAGGTTTGATCCGTGGACCATACTTACTGGTTTATCTGGAACATTTTTCCTATCTGGACCATTTGAGAAGATTCAAGCAACTTGGGTTTCTAAAAAGTCTGCAGGCAACCATTTTTACGGGCCAAAAAAATGTTGACTGTGGATTACTTCATACTTTATGGATGGTTGAAAGAATTTGTGTACTCCATGCAGCAGCATGTGGCTCTATTTTTTGGCTTGTTAGTTTTAGCCGGGTCTACTGTCCTGTCTTTTGATCTTTCATTGTTTATCAGTTTTGGCCACTTTGGTATCTGTCACTGATCCATCTTTGCTTTTTTTACCTTCCAGATTTATCTCACGTGTTCTCCTCGCTCAGGAGAGATCTTAATTTCATTGATCACACCAGTGACCTCGATTGGAAA